>VZTU01015807.1:343-83064 GCA_013400835.1 Zapornia atra
AGACATGGGGTATTTAGTTGGTCGGTAAATTGTGTGTTAGATAACAGTTTAAAATGTACCTGGATGATATAATGGTCCCATATAATATAAAGAAAGGTGTAGATATTTTCTTGATATCCATCTGGACAAAGAAGTCAGATCTCAAGAAAACAAGATCAAATCTTTAAAAATACTCTCAAACAACCCAAGACAAGTTCTTAACAGCTGCTTGTTTGGAACGATGTGTTTCCTAAAGGCACACACTTGGGAATTAAGTGTTATCATTATAGTTCTGTTTAAAACAGGATGAAATGACTAAAGCACCCGCATTAGAGACAAGTTGCTATTTTAGGGCAGTTAATGGCTGCTGTGATAAAACTACATAACAGTGGGGATGAACAGAAGTCACTTATTGACTTCACTGGAACTGACACTATTTTGCTCAGATCTAAATCACAACTCAAAACTCCAGATATTCCAATATCTACTTTTGACAGAGGGTTGTCTCACTGACAATGTTGCAGAAGAAAGAAAAACCCTTGTTCTGGCACTCTCACAACCAACAGAATGGGAAAAGGGGATTTGATTCTTGTATTAGGCAACTATGATACTAAGAATATTTTCTTTAACAGTTAAATTTCCTCTATAGTTACCATATTTGTAATTTCATCAAAGTATCCTTGCTTTAAATCTGAACAGCAGTGTTTTCCTGGCTTCATGCTTCAGTCAGATGAAAGGGAACTTATGACAAGTTTCTAATGTTTTAGTATCTACTGGCTTCATTCTTCACTACAGAGTTAAGACCCCCTATAAGAAGCCTTCAGTTTCAGGCCAGAAAAAGCCAGGGAAGAAGTAGAGGAGTCCGAATTCTAATGGTTACCTGGGTAAAGATAGAGGAGTAATTTAACCTACAGCCTCATCCTGGCCTCTCTTGCCTTTCAGTACTCCTCTTATGCCCATTTTCCACCATAGGCTAGCAGAAATTTCTCACTTTAGGAGATTCTGATATTTTGTTTTCCTTGTAGATCAGAGATATTTAGATCGGAAGCAATTAGATCAAAGGTCACCATTCCCTGACATTTTTTAATCATTCAGAAGCTTAATAGTCTTTATCTGAAAATGTAGAGAATTCCAAGTTGTACCCTACAAATACGCTATTCATATATGTAAAGAGGCATTAAGATTTAAAACCCACATTAAAACCAAACCATAATCAAAGCAATGTTTTGCTACAGTAAAAAGAAAGAAGTTGAAACTATTATTAAAGATACCAGAACTGTTCATTTAGAACTATCTATAATGAAAGTATCATCAAAGTCAAAATGTTCTGTGAAACATGTAATTTTAAGAAAAAAATTAATTTCATTGTGAAAATCAGACTGAAACTTTTGGGCAAGTCTTTATTTTACAATTAATTGCTTTCAGTTAACTATATGCTTCATGACTAAAAGTGTATTTACCTTTTAGCTTTGAAAACAGCAGTCTCATTAATGTTTTAAAACTGAAGAGGAGGGTCTATTAATTAAAGAAGTGAGCCTAGAAACAGGTAAACAAGTGTGATTCCATCCACTTGATTTAAATTGTTTGGGGACCAAAAAAAATCAGAGTAATTATTTGGCCAATGCCAAAGATAGTTAACAGTCGATATTCGTCTCTGTGCTTGGTGATCTGATTTTCAAAGTTTCTTATTTCAAAAAGTTTCTGATTCTTTATTTCCTTTGGATCTGTGGCTACTCAGAAACCAAAAAGAATCAGGATCATTGAGTTGGTTTCCAAACTGGGGACCTAAGAATTAGGGTTATTATGTTGAATACTGTCATTGAAATAGATGTTTTTTCTTGTTTGTTCATCTTGTTCTTAAGAATATAGACTTTGGAGTTTGTCTTCAACCTCATCTGTGGAGAATTTAAAGCATATCAAATGTCAAAAGGCTCTGATTTCATTGAATGTCAATTTTCTTTCTAAAAGTGCAAAGTATTCATACTATTATTTGATTAATATTATTATTCAGTATGTAATAATTAGATACAACAGCAAATGCATGTAGTTTATTGTCAAACTAGCCAGGAAGAAAATTTATTCTTGATTTGATCTCTAATCCTGCTTAATACTATTGACATAATTAAATGGTAGGAATAACTGTAAGCATATTCCATGCATATAATTTAAATTTGGAAAATACTTTATAAAATATGTATATTCTTATATTTTTTACAGTCACTTATGATACAGTGAAAACTGAAGTTTAGTTTCTGTGAATTTCTACTGGAGAATTACACACTCCTGGAAATTCCTGGGCTTTAAGTAGCCATTTCAAAATAGTCACAATTGTTGCAACAGCTTTACCAGTCTAAAATCAGAGCAGAAATTTCAAGTCAAGCAGCAATAAAGCTAATATGTTTCTTGGAATTGTGTGGGTAGAATGGGAGAGGCAGTTTAAAAGAACAGAAAAATGCTGCAGCCCACTTTTAACACATAAAGCTAGAAACACTTGAGAGGCTTGAGAGGAGCCACAGGAGACCATCAGCACAAAGCCAGTTAAATAAAAACAAGCTGTATTGGGTCAGGCATTAGTTCCAGTGTGCCCTCTCCAAAGAGACTGATATCAGATGCTTAAGGAAAAAAGTTAAGAAGCAGGGCATTTACAGGATTGTCTTTCCTCTCATGCACTATCTCAGCTTCCAACATCCTGTAGTTGAGGCATTTTGAGGTGACAGAAGTAGCTTATCTTTAGCCAAAGTGCTGATAGCTCCAGTTCCAGGAAAAAGTAAACTTGCATTAAGTTCTTTATGTCCTTACTCATTCAGGAAAATATCTCCTGAGACAAAAAAAACCAGTGCAGGCAATGAACAGAGAACAGAGGAAAAGTCAAGGGTAGTAATAAGAGTACAGAGTGCCATTCAATGAGCACATATTTATTCAGAGAGCAATGAAGAGAACGTTCTGGCACAACCCTCAGCGAGACAGCTTACAATGACAACAAAGGGGTTGGTGCTTCTGTTTGTGTGACAGTACTGAGGTGAAAGCATTAGTTTCTATTGTTAAAAACGCACCTGAGGGAGAAAACAATTCTTAGTATCAGTTTCCATTGCAGCCACCTGCCCCCAAAATGTCTTAGGTGTTCCTATTTGCTCAGAGAGGTTATGAACTCTCCTCTGGAGATATTCAAGACCTAACAGGACGCAATCCTGTACAACCTGCTGTAGGTGATCCTGCTTTAGCAGGGGAGTTGGACTAGATGAGGTCCCCACCAAGCCCTACCGTTCCATGATTCTGAGATTCCTTTGTATAGGATTGCCTACATTTTCTCTCTTGATGCTGCTTGATAAGTCCTGCACATTTGATTCAAAATATTATTATTATTGATCACTTCTCTCGTGCCAATACCTGAAAAAGAAATTCTGAGTCAGAAAAAAAGGATGGTTTCCTTTCAGTAAGAGCAGGTATACTTCATCAAGCTATTTATTATCAAAAACAATATGACACTCAAAATAGCTCTAGTTATGTTGATATGGCTAAATTATGTATTTCAGCCCAACAGTCACTGGGCCTGAAGCATATTCTTAAAAGAGAAATTTGTGTTGTTATGTATTCCTTACAGTTTTATTTGCTCTTAGGAAACAATCTTAGAAAGAATGTCTGCTTTCTGTCTAAGAACTGATTTTGCAAGTCTTGCACTGATCTCATGCCTTAACAACAAAAATAAGAAATACAAAATGAGACCTCACAGCAGAGCACAGTAGGTCTAACAGTACAAATTACATTTTACTGCACACTCTTTATTGTGTTTTGGTTTAGCCTGGTTGGGCTTGAGTCTGTACTGATGAAGGAGTCACTATCAGGACTCCACTGAATTACACACTTGCAAGATGGAAAAGAAAACCAGGTTCACTGACTTTGTACAAGTTAGTTACTTTTTCTGTCATTGTTGCCCATAGAAAAACTTGCAAGCCTGGCTTAAATAGTTGGAATCTATATCTACAAAGCACTTGCATATCTGAAAGTCAGCAATAGCAATAGACAGGCTCTGGAAAACTGATACTGGTAATAGAGAACGGATTTTCATTATGCCATCTCTGATGTCTTCTGTTGAAAGTGAGGGGCTATGTCTTACAACAGTCATATGGCCATCAGGTTATGTAGGTGATATTAACCTGCTAGACTTCTGTGAGTTTCTGACTGTGAGTAAGGTAAAAGAAAAATTTAAAATGAAACAGCGAGGAGGATAGAGCTTTTTCTATAAAATCTTCAGAAGACTTAAGATAATAATGGCTATCAATTCACAGACAGCTAGTTGGTCCATATGCATACTAGAATGGTGTATTCTTCTGGCTCCAGAAAGTGGGCTTACAGAAAATCCTGAACAGAGCTGTACTATTTGGGGGTTTTTGGTTGGGCTTATAGTGAAGGGGGGGAAAAGGTGTTAAGGTATATAAGCCATTCACAAGCATTTCAGAAAATACGTAAAATAGTTCAAAAGAAATTACCCCAAAAAAATTATTATTTCAGGCAAGCTTGATCAAAAGTTCTGGTAGGAAAAAACAATTTATTCTTTTAAGATTGAGATGTTTGTCACGCTTCAGTATTTTTATTAATTTTGTGACCACATTTTAATGTCACACTTGACAATTTTTTTTAAGGATAAAAAAAAATTAATATTTTGGACTAACCTTAAAGCCAAAATTCTGCACAATTCTAATAGTCTAAAATAACCACCTTAGAAAGTGGAGCAGTAACTAATGCTTGTCAGAAAGCTGGCAGATGCAGCACACATTGTGACCTGAGAACTATTTCTATAGTATAAATTTAAAAGTGCCTGAGACCATTTGCTGGCTCTAAGTCTGGCACAAAAAGGACCACATCCATATTGCAAATTCTCCCAATCCCTAAAATCAGAGTGGAATTATCAGTAGTTCTGGGCTAAATCCATGCCAGGAACTGCTCTAAATTGCAAGTGTCAAGGCCTGAGCGCCATTTATTACCAGGGAATAATTGCTGGCTGCCGTGTGATGTACTGTATGATACAGTCATGAAGAGCAATGGGCCAGAACAAAGAAGCCAGTTCTTCCACTGCAGATGGGAGAATAACTTAGGCATGGACAGAAAGACTACTGTACATAAAGAAAGAGTTTGGGATTTGTGTTTCTGGGTTGTGGGTTTTTTTCATGATAACCCATTTTCCTAGCTACTCTCTTGGCAATCAAATACTATCCTGTTTTGAAGAAACTGTTTTAAGTCACAGTTTAGCTGGTCTTCAGAGGAAAACAACCAATAAACCAGTTGGATGTGTCACATTAACAGAGTTAGTATGAGAGAAGCAGAAACCCATAGCCATAATGCATGACTGATTGAATCTAGTGGTTCCTATTCCCACAAATACGAACAGGAAAAAGAAGTCAGGTCTGCGAAGCAATAAGAGCAAAAACAGGCTACAAGTACAGGTCACTCAATAACCATGATTTGTTTATTCACCAACTTCATTTATCTTTCACCAACTGAGGAGCCCAAGAAGTCTATGTAAAATAGTGTCATGATAAACTTCCCACAAAAGACTACCACTAAGCTCACCTTAATCAATATGATTGAGAGAAGTAAAGGAGGGCACATACAGCTCTACATCTCAGACCTAATCCAGTAAGATACTGGGAACAATCTTTACATGCTTGCTTCCAACTTAAAACTGATGCTGGAACATCTTAGCATGTTGGCTGGGCAGCAGCAGCAGCAGCATTCAGCCAGTCACAGCTCTCAGGCTGGACACATGTTGTGGGACCTGTGCTACAATGACCCCTATTACAGTGTCCTGTGGGATTCTGCTGTAAATCACCTAAAGTCCCTTTCAATTATTATTTAACATGTATGGAAGCAGAGAGCAAAAGGAGGAAGCAGGAATAGCAACTACTTCTTTATCATCCCAGAATATCTGTAGGGAGAGACTCTGAGTGGTGACCCTTGAGGCTTTGCAGTGGGAACCATTGGGCATGTCATGCAGCATATGTGACTGTAGCCTTTTAATTTTGAAGTATAGGCCATTTACAATGTGGCTGAAGGGTTGGGGGGGAGCTCTGGTTGTATTAAGGAATGTTTGAAAGATAAAATGACCTGTATGTTACCAAGGTATAGTAATGGAACAACAACAGCAGCTTTACAAAATGCAAATGTCTCTGCCTCTAATGCTTCAATAGCTCATCTTTTAATGTATTAACTTTAAAATGCTAATAATTACATTTCAAAATATGCTTTCCTTACAAGTTGATTTGTAAGGCAATAGAACAGTAAGAAATCTGAAACATTAATAACTTTGATAAATAATTTGCTGGTTTTCAGCATTTTAAGGATATGATTATTGACTGAAGACATAATCAGAGTTACCTAGATGTCCTGTGCCCAGAAAGGATGTAAATAGCAAGCTAGGGGTGGAGTTAGCAGGCGATCCACAGTGCTAAACATTTTTACAAGCCAGTAAATTTTCCAAAGTAAACTTAAGAGCTGACACGGACCCACAGTTAGGCTTGGCTTGGGAGACCCATGGCTGGGCAGAGCTGTGTTGAGCTACCTGGAGACCAGTCCTGCTCCTGTGATACTGAGGCAGGATCTGAGATGAGGTCCTGGACCATGGGAAGGTGTGGAGAGCCCCATGGGTCTGGACAGGGACAGCCAGGGCCATGAGCAGCCTCAGGACCCAATGTGTTCAGAGCTCACAGAATCACAAGGTTGGAAAAGACCTCTGAAGATCATCAAGTCCAACCAATCCCATCCTAAGCTAAACCATATCCCTGAGTACCTCGTCTACCCTTTTTTTGAACTCATCTAGGGAAGGTGACTCAATCCCCTCCCTGGGCAGCCTGTTCCAGACCCCAACAACCCTTTCAGTGAAAATTTTTTTTCTAATGTCTAATCTGAACCTGCCCTGGTATAGTTTCTTGCCATTTCCCCTTGTCCTATCACCTGTCACCTGGCTGAAGAGACCATCACCCACCTCTCTACAACCTCCCTTCAGGTAGGTTTCACCCTAGGTCTGTTTCTGAACTAAGTACCAAACACAGATGGAGACTACCTTTTTATGGGGTTTTTTTTCTTTGTGATGTGAGACAACCTTAATGCCATGTTTTCTCTGATCCTTACTGGATTTTAAAGCACAGTACATAAGAACATGCTCATGTATACCAGAACCTATGACTAAGCAGCCAGCATCTTTCCCAAAAGACAATTTCAGTGTTAATGAAATCAATACAAGACCCTTCACAATTGCTGCATCAAAACCAACGTCTCTTTTAACTGAAAATATTGAGGTGAAATTGTGGTCATGGTGGCTTATGAGCTAAATCATAAAGACAATAATGAGAAATTATGGTCAATATAGAGGTTACAGCACATAAAAGAGAATTTTAAAAACCAAAATAGGAGCAGCTACCCTAAATATTATGAAGTAACTGAAGGTATCCCAAAACCTCTCTCCCACTTTTCCAGATCAGCTGCCATGTTGCTGGTTATTTTGCAGCAGTTTAAAATTTGTGGTTCTTTACCCGTAAAATCGTCACAAGATTATGAAGAGGAAGAAGATTATTTACTGGGTGATCCTTCAGAGTATAAAAGCATACTGCTTCATTTCATAGAAAACTCATGAAATCTCTTTCAAAAAAACCTTTTTCCAGATTTATCTTATGGGGTCATTTTGATTTGGTTGCTTGGATTGGGGGACCCATGGGGGGAGGGTGTTAGGGTTTGGGGAGGTTTGACACCTCGCAAAGCAAATTTTCAAATTACTTCTGATTTTCCCTAGACTTTCACTTGGGAATTTAAAAATTGAATCCTGATAATAAGAGCCAATGATTTATCTCAGCATACTCCCCTGTAGAAACGAGGAGGAAGTACAAGCCCTCGGAGTTCAACTAGTTTGCTTTGGATTCTAAAGAGATATTTTTTCTTCTTTTTCTTCTCCTTGGACTGCAAATATACCAGTTCTTTCAAATCCCCTGTTTTAGAGCAGGAGGCACGGTTGGCAGACTGCAGCCCATGTTGCACACCCAGCGTTAGTGTACAAATGCTTCAACCTCACTCCCCAAGAATAGGAGAGTGAATCTAATTCGGTGTTAGATTATATGCAGTCATTATATATGTGAAGTTAAGTCGAATCTGTGGTTTTTAACTTCAAACAGGGGCTTGTTTAGGAACATGCAAGAAATTTTTCCTTTTTTGGCTTTTGTCAATACCTTCCTAGATCTTGTTATCGAGGTTAACCTGCTGAGTTAGTGGCTATACTGTGTGAAGTTGTAATGCTACTGCCAGACTACAGCAGTACTGTTAGTGAGATAGCAGCAATCACCTGGACAGTATATGCAGCGTTTGTAAACCTCCTCTTTTTCCTAAAAATTGCCTCACTACCATGAGGAAAACATGCCTTCAGACATGATCTCACCTGAAATCTAAAGCACAGCCTGTGAGAGACACAGCTGACTTTGGTTTTTTTGAAAAGGTTATGGCAATTAATAAAATGAAATGCACATCGTTACTGACTGACAAAATGTTAAGAATTATGATTGCTTCAACTTCACAGAAAAATACACATTTCTGGTTTTATGCTAAAGAAAGTCAATTCGTTAGCAACTGGAAAAGACTATGCACCCTGGAAAACAGATTTTAATAATTTTTCGCTTTCACAATTAGAATTTTTGCATCCACAGTTAAAAACTAGAACTGAAGAATCTAGGCATGGAAGTAAGATTTACAAAGACAAGATAGGGTGCATTCCATGCAAACACAGAATTATTTAAGCATATTACTTTCTCCAGTTTTTCAACAACATCAGTCACATATACAAACAATTGCATAACCAAATACCTCTATTTCTCACATATGTTGAAACCTCCAGTTGGTACAGTTTTTAATAAACCCAGGAGTATTTTTACAGAGATATGAGCAATTTCAATTTTCCAGTTACAAGGTGGTTTTGCATCCTAAAAAATATACTACTCCTGAAAAGATTTATCTCTCATGGAAGGCACAGGATGAATGAGAGTAAAATTTCAAAATATGTACGTACATACCATTTAATTTGGCAATGCAGAAATACCCTGCTGGTGCTGCATGATTCTACTGCCATTCAAAGGTCAGGATTCTTGATTTTCTAACATCACCTGTAGTGCATGCCTTTTCCCTTGCCAAGTTGAAGTTTCTGGCCACATGCATCACTGAATCTGATAGTGAACTGGCCCAGATGGATACCAGGGGCATAGTATTTCCTAGAAGCACCACAAAGGCATTTTAAATCTCTATTTTTGTGGTTTTTCATATGAAATCTAAAGCTTTTTTCAAGTATTGACTTTGTTCATGTCCAGAAGTCCTGTAATTTCCCACTTACAATGAATGCCTTTTCAGCTTCTTACAGCACACTTCTACAGATCTGCATTTTCACTAAAGGACAGACCACTCCCATGTCCTGGAATGTGACCTAAGTCTCTCAGTCCCATAAAACCATGTAGAGATACTCTTCCTGAGAAAACTGCTGCTTGTGGAAGGGAAACCTCTTATTTATATTTGATTTTGCTAGTAGGAGAAAGAATTGGGAGTAAAAAAAGCCAACAATAACAAATAAATAAAAGAAAATAGGAAGAATTGGTGCAGACAATCCATAACAGTATTGTGAGGATTAACTTTAAAGGAAATGACTGCATTCTAAGAAGGCTCCAATGTAATGAATCTCAGAGCAAAGAAGATCTGAGAAGCCTGTTCAGGTCACACTTCTCTTAGTCCACTGAGAAGAATGAGGGTTGACAAAAGATTATTAAAGGCCTAGAGAAAACTTTTTTTTTTCCTTCTGTTTAAGCCAATACAAGCAAATCTGTTTTCACATATTAAGAGCATGATGATTTTCAGTAGATTTATATCTGGATTTAATGCTGAAGGTATTCCAAGTATGAGACTATTTCTGTATTGGATTTTGGCAGAACAAAGTAATGGGGCCCATTCAGGTCCTGGAAGGCATCATCAGAGAACGAACAATCAGTAAAGATTAGAGAGTTCCTACAAATATACAGGCTGTTTTATTTTTACAGACTACATTATGCAACTCTGCCAAATCCAAAAGATAATTAAATGTAGCAAAGACATAGGAAAAATAGTAAAAGAAAATAATATTTATTCCTCAGTAATCTTTTTCGCTATCAACTTCAATGCTTTCATGGAAAACCATCCCTGAATAGGAAGAAAGATGATGCAATTATTCTTTATGACAGTCACATTGTGCCAACAGAGATTTGCAACTGCACCAGAAAATCTGAAACTAGAATTCCCAGATGCAGAAAAACACTTATTCTTTTAATTTAATCTTTTCAAAGCAGGCAGATTGAGGTTATTGTAGGCAGGAGAGGAGGGATGCTATAGAAACAAATGCAGAAGACTGGAGTCATTTACACATGTGTGGAGCATGGTGAAAACGATTACATGCATCACTAGTAGCACAGATACCTTGTTAATGTGTGTCACTGACACCATCCACCTACCATAAGGGTAAGCAAATATGGAACAAGACTCAGATCTGTAATACAAACTTGAGTTGTATGGATAACACAGTGACTCAGAAAGAACAAAATCTTCCCTTCAGAAAAAAATCCAAATGAAATGTTCTTCAATATATCTTACTAAAAGATAAGTCTACTTTCACACCACAGTCTTGGCTTTGGTTTGGTTTTGGGGTTTTTTAATTGAAAGAAAGAATAGTTTTATTTTGTTTTCTGGTATTTTAACTAGAAAGAAGAGCAGCAGAAGTCAGTGACCTGTTTTACACACTGACCTACCACTGAGAAAGGAAACCACTTGGAAGGTGGGAGAGATAGCTTTAAACTCATTTAGCTGCATGAGATTTGACAGTTGTGCCTCTTAGGGGAATGGCACAGCCACTATGGCAGTGTACCATATGCATATCCCAGGGATTAGGATCTCCTCCCGGGAAGTGAGACAGACTACTTGCCCTAGAGCAACAGCAATTTATGTGTCAAACAGAAAAGGAGGCATGCAAGTGTCTGCTATCCTACCCGTTTACAAAGAAAGTTGATCATCATCACTTTAGTAGTTTTTGGTTCATAATTACAGCTTAAAAATATTTTCCAGTTAAAGGCACCCGATGAGTTAGAAATTGTGAAGTATTTGAGGTTACCATTTCAAGTACAAAATACTGTCCTAAAAGAATTCAACTTGCCTAGAGCTAAACACCATAACTTTTTACTCTGTGGAGCCACTATATCATAGAATTGTAGGATCATAGAATCATAGAATGGTTTGGGTTGAAAGGGACCTTAAAGATCATCAAGTTCCAACCCCCCTGCCATGGGCAGGGACACCTCTCACTAGACCAGGCTGCGTGAGGCCCCAGTTCTGTATCTGCTCAAGGCTGCTCAGTTCTGTATCTCCAATCTCTCCTAGCCTGAACATCCTTGACCGTAAAGTTACTCTCAGTCTTGAAGGCACTGTGTGACAGTCAAACCTCTGCCCCTGCATGCAGGATGCTTGCTGCTGCAGCAGCACATAACCTACATCCTAAGGCTGATCCCTGTGCTTCCATAGTTGTAGGCCAGTTGAACAATTAAACAACCAATACTGAAGAAGAGCAGGTCAGAAAATTCTCTACCAGAAAATTTAGGGGTGCTTTTGTTCTTTTAATACTAAACACAGAGAAAAGAGCAAACATGAAAACGAAAGCATGCAAGGTATATTCAATGTGATTCATTTACAGAAAGGTATTTGGTCAGATATGCTAACAAATTAAATAACATGAGGGGAAAAATAGAATAAATAAGAGTAAGTTGAAAAATTAGGAAACCACACATTTTCTTTCAAATCTATGGAAGGTGACTGCTGTGGATTCTGAGCTAGAAAGATGTCACATAACTCCAGTCCTTTCTTCATCTTATCTCTAGCTTTTAGAAGTGAATGGCTTGTACTTCTACTTCTGTATAAATATATCAGGCAGAATAGCTGTCTTGTTAGCACAAGAAAAGAAAAGAGTATTATCGTCTCAAGAAAAGTAAGGAGCATGATAAGAGGTTTTGGTAAAATGCTTTCAGTTCCAGAGGTTTAACTTAGGCCTTTTGTTTTTGTTGTTTCTATAAACAGAGAGTAATCTCTAACAGGCAGAGCGTCTGGTTTTACCATTTGATGTTGACCTATAATGTTGAATGTAAATTATACCCTTTTCTTATTTTTTGTTTAAGACAAAGGAGGTAATTTAATTCAGATGAAATTTTTAAATGCAAATAATTATGTGTATCAAAACAACATACTAAATGATATTTGACATTTTGTAAGTCCTTCATTAAACAAAATTAATATTACATAATAAGGTACTGAACTATGTTGAAGTAGCTGCTTCATGCAACAAAATATTTTATAAGACTCATCAGTAAATTATTTCCAAAGCATTGTGAGATACTATAAATATCCAGTGGAAATTTTTGTGAGAGCAATACCTCAGTTGATAGGATATTGTGAGTATAATTTATCCATCCATGACTTCAAAGGAAAACAGCAAGCCACAAATAACCCAAAGATTAGTTTTGTCCTAGCTGTTTGAATTTGGCAGGCTTGTAGAGATTGAAAGAAATGCTAAAATTGAGGAATGATCCACCATTAAATCAAATTTAGGAACAAACTCCTGCTTTTCTTTATCAAGCTGAATTAATACACTTTCCCACTTCTTCTACCATCTATTTCTAATATACATTACATAAGTGTGAGTTGTAGTTTTATAATCCATTTGTGCCAACTGTAAATTTAATTAAAAATTTTAAAAGTCACTAGTTCATGCTTCTTATTTCAACAGCCTGCTATTACTCAAAAGATTCCTGTGCTACCTATGCCTCTAGCATGCCTACTATGTTTTACTCAATTAGGGATTTTGTGCATTGGATCATTCTGTGTTTCATATCCTTCTTAGCTAAAAAGGTCTTCATTATTATAGAATACAACAACCAGGAGAAAAAAAAAATCTATTAAAATGTTTTATCATGCCATGCATCATACAAAATTTAACAAAAGTGCCTTAAGTATCACCAAGATAAGTAAGTCATTACTTACCTGAGTAACATTTACAAATCAAATAGTCCCCATTGGAAAGTTTGCTATCAATAAGTAGGCCACTGTTCATGGGAAATGGAGTCAGGAGTATTTTAAGATGAGTTTTTCCTGCCATGTTATAGAAGGTACATCTCACTCAAGACTCATTCTCCTTCATATAAACCCACAAAAATTCCTCAAGAAGTCAAGGTTTTCTTGTGTTTACTGGATATTCCTCAGGTTTCAACAAAAATTTTCATTTATATTGATGCTGTTTTCACTTACAGAAACTGTTTTCAAAGTCATATCAGCAGAGTCCTCCTGAAACTTTGCATGTGCTATCACATTACAAATCCTGCTCGAGCTCCTGAAAAATAATGGGAATGTTCTTTATGTAGTATGAACCCTGTGTTTCCCTTAATAGCTGTCTATTAGATTTAGAACCTTGGAAATTAGATCAAGTTTAATGTCAGGAATGAATTATGCTAACAAGACGTCTTCACCACAGTCCATCATGCAGCATGCTTATTGTATTATAAATTAATATTTAAATGGAGTGGGAAGGCTCTATTTCTGTATTACCCTTTCCCAGTCTTTGCTTTTGTCAATACATTAATTTTCTTCATTTCCAGAATCTGCTTTAATTTCTGGTTGATTTAGGCTGGTAGAGAAGTAGGAACTGGAGATATCTCTCCAGTGTTCATGTGTGGGCTGTGTTGGCTAGTTCATTTTGGTTTTCCTAGCAGAGAGGGAACTGTCACAACACTTCTCATGATACCTTCTACCACATTTGTTCCTGTGACATGGCTTCTCCTGAGAGCCCTCAGTACCTCTTCCAAAGGACAGGTCTAGAAATATTTTTTAACTACTCTAAATGGAGTCCCTTGATTGAATTGCCCTATTTCTTCATGCTCTGAAGTGTTATTCTATAGTAGAAACGGGTTTGGTTGTTCTGAAAGAAATCTTACAAACAAGTGTCATTTGTTTATTTAAGATGAAGTTACTAATAGCTATTACCACTTAAAGAACATGCCCCACATAGGCCTACCAATATTCTCATAATAGTTAGAGTTGAATACACTGTGATCATCTATCAAATGATAGTTTCCTCCTCAAAATGCATGAGCTTTTGAAAGAAATCAGTAGTTTCAACAAAAAATGCTTTAAAATATAGTTAATTTTTTAAAGGAAAATTATTTCCTATTTGCAGGTTCTAGGAATATTTCTAAAAAATATCATTACTTTAAATAAAAACCAGAATTTTTTTCATTTGCATTGCTTTCAAAAAACACTTATCTCATATTTATGTTATTTTAGATACTGGGAAGGCATGACCCATTGTAATACCTCTCAAAATTAAATCAGGCAAATGCCCTTAGACTTGGAAATTATTGCTTTCTAATATTGACTGAAATAACTTCTTCTGTCAAAAATAAACAATCTAGCCAACGCAGAAGGAGCTGCAGACAGTGCTTAATTTGCTAGGCTGCACACAAGGAGATTCAGTCTCTATTTCCATCTCCAACATTACCCATTTGACTAAGCATGTTACGCCTCTCTTCATGCTTTCCTCTCTAGAATGGGGAGGATGAATTTCCTGTGTCTACTGAATTTTACTAACCCCTCCTTCCCCACCCCTACACTGGCAAGTAGATAGAGGTAGCTTGATTTTACCTCCAAAAATACATCAGCCTGGAAAAGGGGTGTGTTTCTTTCCACCAGCAGTCAGAATAACACTAAAGTTTTGGACACAAGGAGTAAAACACCCATATCTCTGCTCCTTTTTGTACTCCCTCTAAGTACTCTCTGGAAAGATGCTTATTTGCTTTAGATGAAGAACCCTAAGCTTTCAAAGTTCTGTTTAAAATATATTTTCACTTCATAATACTTTGATTTAAACAGATCTCTCTATATATTCAGCTACTGATTTGCACTTAAAACACACAAATATAATCCTCTTTCTCCGTAGCAGGGACCACAGTTTGACAAAAATAAATGTGAATTTCACAGGCAAAATTGCCATTGCCTCCTGAACGAGGACCCTAAGAGCTGTTCCAAAATAACAGAGATCAGATAAAAAACCTTCTTCATAAGCAGTAATGCAAGTTCCTCATGAGATTTTAATGAAATAATGCTTTAAAAATGAGAGGTCATTAAAAGTTGCTGGCCATCCTTATCAAACTTTAGAAATTACTTTGTTTTTTGGTTTTTTTTTTAATTCATGATGAAGAAGAAATTGAGGTTTTATCACTTTAAATCTAGTAAGAAAAATAAAAAAGTTTATCCACAGGTAAATATACAATAGAAAACAATTTCCAGAAACTGATCAGCATGACAATTGTGTATGAAAACTATTTTAATTCTTAAAGAATTGAGGGGTTTTGTGGCTTTTGTTTTTTTCTTGTTGGTTTCATTTTTAAATAAGCAAGAGTATCAGAAAAGCGATACAGCATCACTACCTACTCCCAAAAAAAACCCCTGAAGAATTCAATTGTCTGTGTGAGGGCGTCTTCCAAGAGCAAGATTTTGCAAGATGGAGAAATTCAGCCACTATCTTTTAAGTGTAAATTAACTGAACTAATTTTGAGCTCTTAATACTTCCATTATTTTTAGAGGAGCTTTCAAGCTCAAAGTTAAACGCATGCAGGAATACCTTGTGCTATTTTTGAAAGCCTGGGCGTGAAGTTAGTTCAAAAGTTTACAAACACATTAAAGTTAGCATAATTAAAAACCTAACCATTACTTACTTTACAAGGACTGCGTTCAGATAATCATTCCTGTTTAAACAGATCAATATAGATCATTCCATTTGTCACTGAAGCTTCGCAATGATTATGTAGGACTAAGTTAGGGCAAAGTAGCCACACTTAGTCACTTCATTTGAACACAAAATGTTTTGAAACTCAAAGTGCTCGTTGCCAACAATGCATAACTTCACCTAAGCACACGAATTTAAAGGGGTTTACTGTGAGAATATTATTGCTGGACACTCAGGTGACAATGTTTTCATTTCCCCATAACTGTGTCTTTTTGAAGAGTTGCCCAGCAGCACCAATGGAATCATACAAAACCGTAATCTCACTTGTTTTAAACATGTACACTCTATGCTGCTAATTACATAAAATTGTCACCAGATGAGATTCATTCAAATAATCTGCTCTTTTTTTAGGTTCAAAGGATCCACCCTCAGGAATAGAAATATATAAGATGTGTACTTTTTTCCGTAGACTTCAGTACTTTATAAAAGCTGAAATAAACCTGTTATGGTTTCCCATGGTAAAACAGGTCAAATTGTTCCTGTCACAGTCCATTAGATAACAAGAAGAACTTCTGTAAGCGATCACAACTGAAAAAACTGCCTGCAGACTCAACCATTCAGAAAGTAAAAAGTCACATGACTTTTTTAAACTCTGGACATTTTGAAGTGGTAAATTTAAGGATCATTTTATATCCTTTCTGGTTCTGTGAACCATCTTTCAGATTTTCAATTACAAGAACTACAAGTGTAATTTTCACACCATCATATAGAAATTTTGAGAAATGCATTAAAGCAGAGAATTGACAGCATTTACATCTTTCCCATGATTATATTTTCAATTGTACAAGTAATAGAAAACACTTTTTGAAACGTGATAAATGTAACACATCTATCTTCATTTTCTTAGTTATTCCACTATAAAACTGTGCAGTCTCTTCACAAGGGTCTCTTTACAGGGACTCAAATGAAGACCAGGGGCAATAGATACAAGATGCACCACGAGAGGTTTTATCTTGATATAAGTTTTTTCCAGGGTGAGAAAAACCATTCACTGAAACAACATCCCCAGGGACCTGCTAGCGTTCCCATGATGAGAGGTTTTTGAGATGCAATTGGACGGTGTCCTAAATCTCATTTAGGTTCCCTGTCTCACAAGAAGTTGGACAATATGATCATCTGAAGACCCTTCCACCCTGGGTTATTCTACTCTACTCTACTTTACTCTCTCTACTCACTGTGTGTCAGTATGTTTCTTACATGACAAGGCAACTTTATGACTATTTGATTACCAAGCCTTGCATGTGGAGGTCCAAATCCAGGTGTAAGGAGGGAATGTGGCAAATTTCTTGACAAAACTTGTCAAGAAGATGAAAAGTATAAATATCACTTGGTAGTTGTTTATTTTTCTGTAACTATTCTGACAATCATGAAACTTGGTAAATGTAGATTAGGTGTTTTTTTAAAAATCCTGGAAAATTAAAGATCTCTTCAATTTTTTCACTCCACTGTCCGAACCAAAATAGCTACAACAACAATCAGTGATTAGTATAGGTCTGGTTACTACTGTAGAACAGTACTGGTCAATCTCTACAGTCCTTATTCAGCATCCATTAATCAAAAGGTTTTTATCGTATGCAGCATGCAAAAGTTCTGTGCAGAAGGTGTAGAGATCTGAACTGTGAAAATGAGATCTCACAAGCAGTCATTTACAATATCATTTAAACAATACCAAAGACAATATTGGGACAATATAAGTATAAAGAACATAGCTGACAAATGTTGAAAGACAAGAAAAGCAAGAGGGAGTTGTTTGCAAGAATGTACAATTACCTCTTCATATACTTACTTTCCGTGGTTACGTAAAAGAAAAGAAATATTAAATAAGCAAGCTCAAAAAAATGGAACTTACTTAAAAGGGAAGAAAATTGCAAGGAAGTTGGTGCTGATAAGGTGAAGAATATTACTTTTTTGATCAAATAAAAATTGTTGCACAATGCTCATATCCTACAGATTCCCACGCAGCAAGGCAGAGGAGAACAACTTTGATCTTCTAATACAAATATAAATACTTATTTTTTGAAGGTTTGAAATTATTTTTTTTTAAATTGCATAGAAGATTCAAAGACACAGATTCTCATTTTCTAGGCTACCTAACAAGTATAACAGGTAATTCTTAGTCACATAACAGTTATGGATCAGACCTTCAAAGGGTAAAAAAAAAAAAAAAGATCAAAGTAATGTTGAAAGACAGTAATAGGAATATTTGTAAGGCATTTCAGAGAACAAAGATAGTCAAGTAGATTGAACCCTTTTTATATAAAGAAGCAAATAGTTATGTGAAATTATGACCAACGCAATTTGTAGAACGTGTAATGGCCCAGATGTAACAATCAAATTACAACCATTGTTTTGAAGATCTTTGCATTGGAAGGAAATGTTTATGGCTAAAAAAAACATTACAATTTCCCTCAAAGTAAACAGCAGCTTCATAAAGCAACTTCCGAATTTCTGTATTTAACAGCAACTTTTACTGTCAGGCATCACTGACAATCATGAAAATCATCAACATTTAGAAAGCCAAGTAACAAATCTTGACGAATACATTACAGCATGCAGCAAAATGCAATATCCTGAGTTGGAAGGGACCTCTAAAGATCATCAAGTCCAACTCCTGGCTCCACACAGGGCCAGCCAAGTCAGAGCATGGGACTGAGGGCATCATCCAGATGCTTCCTGAACTCATTCAAGCTCAGTGCTTGACATTTTGAGCATTTTGCCCTTTCAAGCAGCCTCACAAAGAATCCCTTCTGCCAGTTCCCTGAATAACCCACAGCCTTCTCTCCTGAAGCCCAGGACCAGTGCTGCTCTTTTCAACAACTCCTTCCCCTCAGCGTCTTCAACTCTACTATTTCATGGTCACCAACAGTCAATGCTGTGATTGATTACAACTCCAAACAGTTCTACCCTGTTAATGATTACGAGATCCAGCGGTGTGTCACCTTCTTGGTTAATGCAGTACCTGTACCAAGTACCCCTGACACTCTCCAGAAATAACCTTGACTGCTTGTGCCCCCTGTGCTGCCCTTCTATCAGGGTCTGTGATAAAAGTTTACTTTAAGGAAAATGTCAGTTTTCTATCCATTTTGTTCCCAGTTTAGACAAAGCTTGTCTTACTTTTCACTCTAAATCAGGGAAAGTGCAACTTCAGCTGATATATTCCTTTAGGCCTGAAGAGTAAGATAGGGCTCATCATCTTTCAGTTAAAAATGTCATAACTTTCAGTTTCATATAGAATATGGGACAGGATATAACACAATATTTACTGTGTTGCTTTTCCTTTCAAAGCAAATAAACTCTTTCTCTCTTTTGATATTCTAAAGCAATTTTCCTTCCAGAACCTCAAATCTGTATTCTACTTTCCCGGTCATGGATTTAATTTGGTCTCAAGGGGAAAACATCATTAAATAACTTAGCAAGAATTCTCAGTCTGAATCACTAAATACAGAGAAAAGTATTCTCCTGAATCCTGACTGCTAGTAATCAAAAAAAAAAAAGTTTCTTTCTTATAATAATCAAGAGCAAAATACTGAAATAATAATACACTTTTTAAAGGGTTTTTTTTGTTCCATATGACTACATTGATTTCAAACTTCATTAAATTCTATTGTCCAATAATCATTGCTTTTCACATTTTTTATAACAGAATTCTTCCTGTCTATAAGAAAATCCATAATTCTTGTCACTCAAAAAGTCAGCTTTTAATAAAAGCTTTTAATAAACCAAATTGTCTGTGCTTCCATTTCATTGATCAGATCTCACTCTTGCTACCCCATTAGAAATAATTTTCAGCATCCAATTAGCAAATAGTTGTTCTCTTGAGCAGCGACATCTTTAAAGGGTTAGACTCAAGAATAATATAACTGCTACTAGAGAAACATGACCAAAATTAATTGGTTTAGGTGTCTCCTCTTAATGTCTCCTTCTCTGGAGATGTTCAAAACCCACCTGGGTGCATTCCTGTCTGATTTAGTCTAGGTGATCCTGCTCTTGCAGAGGGGGTTGGACTAGATGATCTTTCCAGTTCCCTTCTAACTCCTCACATTCTGTGATTCTGTGACTGTGAAAATAATGAGATTATTACATCCTCGGATGCCTACAAGCCTCACAAATTAAATGTAAGTGTCAGGGAAAAAAGGGATAAATTAAACATTAATGTATTAACATTAACAGATCAGGGGGTTGGAAAATTCTTAAATACTCCAGGTAGACAAGCATACTTTGACAAGTGACTTGAATTTTGCCAGTTTGCTCATCCAATATCTTGTTGAACTCCTAAGTGCCATAGTCTTCTAGTGCTTACTTGTCTATACAGCTTATTTCAGGTCTCTGAAGGCCAAAGTTCTGTTTCCTTTTACGAAGAACATATAAGCTTTAGGATACTGTTCTAAATCAGTGATACCAAATTTCTACAAATCAAAGAGCTTGTGACAGGGCCACAGTCAGTGAAACGTTTGACATGGATCTCTTTAGACTTTCTCTTAGCATGACTACACAAAATAACACAAGCCTTTAAACAAAAAAAAAAAGCAATTTAGTTGCAAGCCTACTATTGTACTTAAACTAGACAGCTCCCAAACTTCAGTGATAAATGGGACTTTACTTACTCCAACCTTCAGACTCTAGGGAGCTTTCATATAACCACAGATATTCAGAGATCTGATTCTGTTTCTCCTCACTCAAGATATATAACCCTATACTTCGGGGTGGTAAGATGCAGCAAGCTCCAGAGGTCCCTTCCTAAAATAAACTATGCTATGACTGGGATTTACATAAGCATTCAGGGCTCTGTAAAGGGAGTGATTGCTGTGTCATTATAAATGTCAGCCCCTCATTTAGCTTTTGGGATTTGGTAAAATGAGATTCCACCCTTCCTTAAATTTCAATTAAAAAGAGAAAGACTAGTCCCTTTCAGCCCTCCAGAGCAGGACACTTTCCCACCAGTCCTCCCACAGTAATTTCAGTTGCAATCCTCCTAGATACCATCTGCCCACCCTGTGATTCTTTCAGCTGCTCCTGGTACAAATAAAGGAGTGACCAGCTCCTTACTCTCTGTGAGAAGAGAGCAAGGCAGCTGGGCAGAGTGAATGACCCAAAGCTATTTGTCAGCAGTGTTCCTGGGGGACTTCTGGCAGAGCCAACTTTGGCATGCAGCATAGGCACGACCACTGTGCCAAACAAGGCTCAGCCTGGCAGAGAGGACTGCAAGAGGGATGCCAGCAAACAGCTTTGTCTAACACTCCCTTTATGCCATTCTCTTCCAAGGTCCTATTTCAGAGCCCTGAACACAACAGCCCATGAAAGAACACTTGTCTGCCCTTCAGCTCCCTCAGGTCTCCCCAGAGCAAGCAGTGCTTGTTTTAAGCAGCTCATTCTCGTGAGGAGAACCTGCACCATGGAACCTACACAGAAAGGTTAAGAGCATTTTCAGAGAATGGATATAAAAGTAGAAACCTGTAGCCTGCAAGGATAGACACTTAAAGCACAGTGCCAGACCTGGCCTAGGGGAGGGGGAGTCCAGCCAGACACCTAAAAACCCTCTCACTGTGCCCTAGTCCACAGCCCCTTTCAGAATGGCAGTCACTTCTGAGAAGGACTCTCTTCCCCACAGCACTGCAAAGAGCAGCTCCTACTGTAGCCTGCATAGGCAGTACTTGCCAACCTGTCAGCTCGCTCAGGTCCCCCCAGAGCAAGGATTTCTCTTGATAGCAGCTTGCTCCCTGTGGCATCTCCCCAAACTCACTGTGTCATCTGAACAGGGGAATAATCTTCAGCAGGCAAGGTAAGCCATTCAAATACCATGCTATGCTTGACCTCTGGCAGAGAGCATAGGTGTGAGAAGAGGAGCAAAAAGTCCCTTTGCTCCATGCTCTGCAGGAGCAATTTATCTGAAATCTACTCCTGAGACAAGAGCCAACTTTATAGGCAGGCTCAAAAAGTGCCTACTCAGTTGGGTACCTGGCAGGAATTTGCAAGACACTTTGGCCTGGCCTTGACCAGATCCACCTTTGAATCCTTTTCTTTAGCACAGCAAGATAATGATTTTATTCCTTCTCAAGGGAAGTTTTCAAGTTAGCATGAGGAAACAGGTGAACTGGAAAACTCCAACACCTACAGTATTGGCAAGCAACAGAAAGACAATGGTTTCACCTAGTGTCAGCATATTCCAGTGCCTACCTATCTCCTACGTAGCATCGGGGGTCAAGCTTAGGCTTACATACATCAGGGAAAACAACACCTCAGCAACCTAGTATTTGAAAAGGTCGGTGGACTAAATGGAGGGATGGCATTAGCAGCTCACATATCCTCTTTTGGGAGCTGCAGATGTCTAGGTATTAATGGTATCTATGCTTACAGCAAGTCTGAGGTAAGCTTAGAGCTTAGATTTAACGTAAAGCTGTGCCCTGAAGAAAGCAAGAGCCCAAATAGTCCCAGTTATTGCAGTCTTCTGTAAATTGCATTGATAAAAGTGCAGGGCTGGTATCAGCAACAACCATATCCCTCTCCTAAAGCTATACAGTGTCTGATGAGGTCTGAAAATTTGCCTTCAGATAAACTGCAGCTTAAAAAAGGAGATCCTGCAGAACTGAACCACTGTGATATACTGTCTCATTGTCTTTGCAAATATGTGAACAAGGGCACCTCTGCATACTTAAATGCTGTTTATCCATTCAAATTTCAAGTCAAATATCAAAACAAATTAATTCCTGAAACCCAGGTTTTCATCCCCATAGAAGACAGACTCACAATGACTTACGTACTTATTCTTTTGCATATGTCCCTAGGACCATTCTGCAGTTTCAGCTATGTGCATCTAAATGAGAGTTTGTGCTTGTGTCCAGCGACTAAACCTTCCTGCTCAGGAGATTCTCTCACATCCCTTGAGCCTCAACTGAGAACCGCAGTTTCTTTCATCATCACTTTCATAGCAAAATCACTGTTTTGAAAGCAGAAATTTCAGATAAAAAAGGCAATCGCTGCTTATCTATTAGTCTATTCAGGCATTACACTAAGCTGCCTTTGCCAGCAACTGATATCTAGTACTTCAGTGTTTCAACTGGACATTGTATCATCACAAATAGTACCTACACAGCAAAGACCACAATCTATCTGATGGCAAATAATAGACTCACACTCCAACCTCTTATGAATTAAGGGAATGACAAACTGTAAAATGTTCATAGAGCCTCCAGTTGATCTAACTGTTGATTAATATATTAATGACAATAAGAGTTATTGTAGCCACAGGAGACAAAAACCTGATACATTTTATAAGAGGTACTATTTTATCACACAGATAGCCTATGACATAGCTAGAAACAAAACAGGTAATTCTTCAGAAAGGCAAACCCTTTTAATTTCTATTGTATTCCTACATGATTCAGAGTATGAAGGGAAAGGGGGGAAAAAAGTGAGTGAGTTTGCACTAAAATTTTAATGAGGAATATATACATACATATATTCAAGTAAAACATAACTTCATAACACTAAGAGGGAAAGTGATGAGGATAATGTGAATTTCAGTAAGGTAGCTAGCAGCTTTGTTACCTTAATCTTTAAAGCAGAGGCAAAAGGTCTACAAATATACAGATGCAAACTATGTATTGATGGGCCTTCACAGCCTCCAAATACACCCAGCTTAAACTCACTATTACATGTGAAAATGGGTGTAACCTATTATTTCATAATTTAAAATTTGTTTCTTTAAAGTTTTTAAATTGATGGCATCTTTTTTTATATCAACATGCTTTTCTCTTTTAATGTGATGTTATACCAAAACAATTAATTACACTACAGATACTGCTGTAGTAGCACTCTTCAAAAAAATTTTATATCAAGTACTAAACTTTAGCATTTATCCACCTTCTATTCACATAGTCTCCCATGGTAGATGTGCTCATAGATACTATACAAAGCCCCTTTACCCTAAAGAACTACAGGATTACTATTTGAAATAAAGAAGGGTTTATCATTATTTCAGCAAGGAAGTTCTTATCTTTTAATGAAGTATGCAAATCTATTGTACTTTTCAGAATCTTTGTACCTTTTTGTATTTTTTTTTTCATTTGATGGTTTTATTAGCATGTGTGAGCACTCTCTTGTGTTTGCTTTACCAAGCTGTTGCAGCGGGAATACTATTTTCAGCTCTGGAAATACACACTGAAATCCCTTTTTGAGATCAAATGCAAGAACCATTTTATAATTCTACCCCAACACTTGCTTGTTCACACCACAAAAAGCACTACACCATTCAGTCTGGCTTGCAGGCTTCACTTGTGATGAGATCAGTAGTGCAAACTGCAACTGAATCGCAGAATCATCTACCCACCTCTGTCACAGCGAGCCGACGCTTTCCATGCTGTCACATGCAAAGGCGGTAAGAGACACAACACCAAAAAGTTACTTCCCACAACTGCTTTCAGAACATAATTCCCTCAGTCCATCCTCACCCTTTCCCAGGCGCTGTTTTTCTGCCATGCCCTTTCCAGAGCTTGTCTTGGGAGGGAAACCATAGCCCCGCACCTGCCGCACAGTCATGTCTGGCTGCGTCACCACCTGTATTGCCTCCACTTGCTGTGCCTTCCTCCCCGTGTCAGAACCCTCAGAGGAAATGGGTTCATTAGGTTTGGTTAACGCAGCACTAGCCTCTAGCCTTTACTTCGCTCTGTTTGCTGACAAATGGGCAGGCAGCACAAGCACAAACAGGATCCTATGCCAGATTCCTTGGGCTTTTATCCTTGTGAAGGAACAGAAGGAAAAGAGAGCACAGGACATCCTCTAGCAAGTACAAACGCTGACCCAGCATCAGCCTGACTCATCTTGCTAAGAAAACTGGCTGTAAGCATTAATAAAGGCAGCACCCCGGTTCTTATTAAGCTGTTTGGGGATGTGAAAACAGCGTCAAGTATTGTCACAAATTATTGAATGATACTTTGTTTCCAGACACTGCAGGAATCTGTCATACTTACTTGGCAGACATTGTTAAAAAATATGAGAATTACAGGGAAAAGATTGTGTCATTTAAATCTAATTAAGCTTTTAATAAATCAAATTTTTCATCGTTAACCATGATGCATTCCCTTTATAGTCTAAATTTATTGCCTATCCCCAATAAAGAAAAATGTTTAGAGACAGAAAATTGAGGCCATGACACCATATAAATTAGGTATGTCAGATGCAAGAGCAAATGCTGTAAAGACAGTACATGCCTCACATGCCTTTCACCGAACCTAGTACAAAGTGTGTGTAAAAAACATTTCCAACTGCTATTTTTGCTATACAAGATAGCCTAGCATCTAGAGACAACTCCATTTTGTCCAATTTGAAGAGGACTGTAAGAAGCAGAAAAGTGTTGCACTATATGTAGCACCAAAACTACAAATAATTTGTAATTTAATATTAGTTTTCTTTAATATTTAATATGGTGAATTTTAATTGCAAATTATTGTACCAGGAACTAAAGCTCATTATTAAAGCCTGTAATGATATAGCTATGATTAAGACACTTAAAATTATATGCAAGCCTTTAACTTACATAAAAATATGTAAGTCCGGAGAAAAAAGCTCTCAACCCCAGCCCTAGAGATGCCACCAGAGTGTTCATGTCCTTGTTCACACAGTTGTCAGCATTTCTGAACAGTGCAGCCAGTTAGAAAAATAAGCTAGAATAATCAGTTAGATTAGAATAATAAGTTAGAATAGTCAAGCTGGGGACTCAGAAGTGAGATCTATTCCCAGCTTCTCCTATAAACTAGACACCACGTTGTCCTAGGGCCTTCCAATGGGCAGTGGAAGGTGCTAATTGTCTGTGGGTAAGTGTCTGAGTTTAGGCAGAGTAAATGATCCTTTGTCATGGATTGAACAAGCCATTAATCGAGTCTAGGAAAAGACACATAGTCCAAGAATAAAGAGAATAACGCTCACTTCTCCAAGAGTTAGGAGGAAAAAACCAAGCAACTGAGTGTATTTGAAACTCCCCAAAAGAACCTGCAGGAATCTTTACTCATATTTACAAACTGATACAGAATATTTGCTCCATTTTTAAGGAAATCACCAAAACGCAAGATCTCTACTGTAACACTTCCACAGGGCTAATTCTTCTGTTCTTAGATATCCCACCACAGCAGTGCTAAAATAGTTTTTTAATCAAGAGAAGACTTCTAAACTAAAATTCTTTACTTCTACAGTACCTGTGTTCATCCTTGAATCTCATAGCCCTTCCCAAGACGTTCATTATCCCAAATTCACCTATTGAGGAAACAGTGTTCCAGAAAGGAAAGCAGACTGCAGCCAAGATGAAAACAGATGTTAAATTCTCTTAATTTTAGTACCTTGTCTAATTGAGTTATGTTTACTTCTCAATACTGTTTAATGTTATTCAAATGACTGTGTAGTATAAGTGAAATGGTAAATGTGTCTTATAAGTTGTCATGTAAGACGAAGCACACTGAGAAATGCAAAGGGCCTCCTTCTTACTCTGTCACCTTTAATTTGATTGGAAATTTAACACTGCGAATAAAAGGTAAGCTTTAATTTACAGGCTCAATATGCTTTGTTGGAAAATTAAATCATCTGGGAGTCTACATCTGCAAAGCAAAATTTATTATCTGTAATTAACTAACCTTTAGAAAAGCCTCTTTTTAATTTCCTCCTGTCAATGTACTGGGAAGACAAAACCATAGCAAGTTTTAGCAGAGAAGCCACTACATCAGGATAAGAGTTCCTGCAAGCATTCAATGGATAATGCAGTTAAACCTTCAATTAGTGAGAGTTCAGTCACTACATGATATGTAGTTCAATGAAGAAAGTTAGATCATTGTTACACAATTGTATCAGAGAATAAATAGGCCAACTTAAGTTTATATCAGATAGGCAGTACTGCATGAATGTAGAATACCCTACATATTGGTTTGTGTCTTTTTATGAAAAAAATTCAAAGCACTCCCAAGTTTAACAAAAAAGTCTCTTAATTCTGTAAAGTCTTTTGCTAGAATAAACTAGGGATTTGTGGAGAACTCAGACAATGAAATCAATCTCTACTTTGAACTTCCCTATTTACTGAGTAGTAAAACAGAGTGAGGTCTCCTAAGGGTGTTAAATCACTGCAGATTTGAAAACGTGCAACCCCTGGTCTTTCAGTTGGGTAGAACATAGGTGAAATCAGTGTTCTTTGTTGTTGTAAATATTGATTCGCTCTTGCATCAGAAACTAATGCTGGACAACAATATGCTTGTTTTTGTTCTCAAAGGAGGAATCCCTAAAAACATTATATGACTAGCTTAGCTGCAGTTGTTTAAACAGGGAATTACATCGCAGTTCACCCCCCTTTTTTCAAAAGTTTTTAATTTCACACAGATAGTTTCTATTTAGGAAAACTAAGAACTATGTGAAAAAGCATGGAGACAATCTGTCCTCAAATACACTCCAAAGGTAGAAATAGTCAATATACCAGTTCAGACTGTTCCCTGTCTTGAAAAAAATCTGCCAAATGAAGGACCTTTAAGGATATTCTGATCATTGTCAAGACAGTCTAAGCCTCTGTTTCAAAGAAAACCTGGGGCAACCTTCTTATTAATTCATTGATCAGGGTATTCACAAAGACTATGAAATAAACACAGCAGGCTATTGTGTCCCCTTTCTTGTTATGGTATTGTCTCCAAAAGCAGTAAGAGTGCTGGGTGCAGTTTACCAAACTCAGACAAACCAGTATGGCATCTAATATGGGAAGTATTTTGAATAAACCAGATAGTCAGTGTCTGCAGGCATAAAGAGCAATGGGTTGGGATTTAGATTAGTTCATAAATGAAACAATGAAGGCATTATTTCTGGAGACACTTTAGATTTTTAATGAGGGCAACAGAATTACAGATTCCAAGACTACCAAACACTATGGAATACACTTGTACCACTCACAATGAAAACAGTGGCTTCATAAGCAAGGAAAGAAGTTCAGAGTATACAGTCTACATATACTACCTTCTCCCTCCCTGTTTTTGAACCACCACTCTAACAAACATGTTTATGCATGTTTATAAAAACAACTTTTTTCTTTAAGAAAAATCTCCCAGGTTGCTGGAATTTCTGTGCTAACACAGGATTATGGTATCATGCAAGAACACAAAATGGCAACAAAACACAATACAAAAGTTTACCTTTGGATTACTATTGGGATAGGCTTGTGAATATTTACTCACTCAAATTGCAAGATGAATTTCTGCATTTTGCTTTATGCTCTTGAACTCCTTCTGGAATTGCATAGAAACTCATTTGTTCCATGTTACATTTCTTAAGTAAAGATCTAATTTATTTTTATTCTGACAGCTCAAACTACACAATTTATTGTTACCTTTTCAGATGTTCCACACTTGTAATTCCACACTTATAATTGACACATTCATTTCTGGTTTTTCCCCTGTTACGTGTTCCATTGATGGTTCATGTGTCCAACCATTCACTCCGTCTACTTCTCCAATCCTGACCAAAGTCGAGACATATTAGTTGTTATAAGTAGTAATGCACTCTAGAGGCTGAATACATTTAAATGTTAATTCCACTACTGCAAGAGGACTAAAGATGTTGAGTGACCATTAACAAAGCAGTGCAATTTCCTTGTGAAATCGTTATTAAAAACTTTTTTATATATTCATTTATCCTGTATTCATTACAAATATCTCCTAAGAGATTGTACATACACGAAAACTTTGCAAATGTAGGCTGCATGTGATAATTTTAAAATATCAGTAGCAGTAAGTAGCCAGGATCGAGTGTTATATGGTTTTGCATTCTTTGATGGGGCTGACACTGTGGTGAATACATGTATTTGGGATATAAAGCATTTCCATTTTGCTTCGAGTCTAAGATGGACCTCAAACACCCATATCCTTTCCTCATCATCTAATTGAGACTACGGCATTTACACATTTTCTTTCTAAAAGCAAAATGTCTCAAAAAGTTACAGTCAAATATATCCGAACTAGTGACCTGTGCAAAGGGTTTGTAGTCTTCATTTTTACTGAAATATTTCTTCCAGTAGGTAATAGTTTCATAAAGTAAAAATATAACAGGAAAACTATTGCTTTCTAGCATATATCAAAATATGTAGCGACCGAAGAATAATGTAGTTCATTTTAAGCAAAGGCCTTCTTGTATGTGCGACCAATACTTTTATTAACAGCAAACCTAGCTTTTAGCAATGCTCTGATGACATATTTTTAATTTTGGAAATACTATGTCATTGACCTAGAAGCAAAACTCCTTAGTGAAATCTGAGATTTAAGTTTCAGTAAGATTCTTCCTTCCAAATTTGAATATATTTGCTATGAACTCCTGAACTCCTCAAGTTTCCATTACATGAAATCGAATGAAAAATCCTGATTGAAAAGTCAATTACAATATGGATCTCTTTAAAAATAATCAGATAATTCTTCCAAGTTCCATATACTTTATCCAGTAACTTTCTGCAGAAACATTGGAAGAAGAGGTAGCAGAAATCTGTTTTGTCTGTGGAAATACTACCAAGAAACACAGATCTTTAAGAATCCTAATGGCTGATGCCTGCATCACAACATGTTCCGCCTCCATTTCTCAATATGCAAAACAAGGAATGTAATGCCAATCCCATTTTTGTTTCCATAGGCTGAATCAGCTTCTGACAAAAGCTCTGTAACACATTTAGAACTCATTGCAGACCTGGTCTCAAAGGATATGCACAAATAAAAGATAGTGTCACTCTCACCAACCAAGAAAGTCCATTTAAAAAAAAAAAAAGTTAATATCAAGTGTTAAATAGTTATACACACCAGTTGTATAAATATTCCAATAGTTGGGTCCCTTCAAGACTGTCTGGTTTTGCCATTTCATTATTGCATATGACTTACATTGTTGCACTGTGTTATGAACATAAAAATACATTCATTAAGAGTAAATTTTCATGAAAGAGCTTAAACTGCATATTTAATGCACAATTTGTCAGGCTCAT
Organism: Zapornia atra; assembly: GCA_013400835.1. Taxonomy (NCBI): domain Eukaryota; kingdom Metazoa; phylum Chordata; class Aves; order Gruiformes; family Rallidae; genus Zapornia; species Zapornia atra. Next base: position 30,166 of record VZTU01015807.1, read on the forward strand.
TTAGAATCCTGCTTTCAGTGATTCAATCATCATCATGTATACATATAATGCATAATTTAATTTAATTACTTTTGATTGCTTAATGAAAAAATCCCATGGACATTTTGAACATCACAGCTATATAATGAAAATTATTTGTACAGTTTTTATTAACCTTCATAGTTAAAGATGATCACGTTTTTTATTACACAGGAAAAAATTCTGAATTTAATTTCTCCTTCAGGCAGGAAGAAACAGGTATTTCTATATACCTAACTGCACTGCCACAAATTATTAATGTAAAAGTTCATTCCTTTTATGGATAATTTTAGGTAAAGAGCAACTCTTATGCTGTTGGTTTGGGGTTTTTTACATGTATTTATAAAATTTTAAGGTTGAAAATGACGGTTAAATCACAGCTGCCTGCAAATTACGGTTCATTATTTACAATTTGTCTGTGAACTGAAACAAATATCCTGTGACTGCTAAGAAATACCCAAGTCTACTATTGCTAGTTTGAAAGGCACCCTGTCTTTATGGAAGACATAAAAATATTAAGCACTTATTTTTGTATGTTCTCCAGTGTTCACATATGAAACAAACAAAAGTTAAATATAAAGATGTCATGCCCATATTCTAACTCAAAGTAACAGGGTTTCAAATGCCATTTTTACTTCCCCCTTTATTTGAATGAAATTATAATCTTTTTCTGAAATAAGTTTAGTTTCATAACCAGTGATCTTAGTAGTTTTTGTAAGATGCTATGTACAAATAATGAAAATATCTAACATAACTGGAGTTTGTACAAGCAGGATTAACATATTTCTGCCTAATTTTTTTTAAATATCTATGGAATTAAAAAAACTACTTCATTGTCAAATCAGCTTTACTGGTATTACATTATGAAATCACCTCCCTTCCCCCTCCCTAACACCCAAGTGTATTCGGATAATGAAAACAGCTTTGGGTTTTGGAGAAAGTATTTCAAAGGAAAATATAATTTGTGATCAAGAAGCTGGAACTTGCTTATTCACAGCTGGATTATGTTTGACATTTTTAGTGTGGCTTACAAGAACTGACAGTGTCATGAGAGCTTCCACAAGAACATAAAATACACATTAAGTTTTTCTGCCTAAAATTAATCTACCCATGTGATCAAAACAATTTATAAACTGTCTCTGGAATATGACTAATAGCAGACACAGACCACCTGGAAAGTTCCTCTATGAGTCCACTGCTGACCAACAATATATTTACCACCCATACTTAGAGTGTACTTTAAGGGCTTAACCAGTTAAAGATAGGAACACACACATGGTCATGACAGCAAGCACCAGCATTCACAAACCAGTGAACTTCTGTGGTGGTTTTGGCCCTAACCAAAGGCCAAATACCCAACAAGCCGCTCGCTCACTCCCCCCTTCAGCCGAAAAAGGGGAGAAAATAGATATTGGGAGGCTTAGGACTTGAGATAAGGACAGAGGGATCACTCTCCAATTAGTGCAATGGGCAAAACAGACACAGCACAGAATAAAGAAAAGAAAAAAAAAGTGATTTATTACTACTTACTACAACTAATACACCCCGTGAACCGGAACGAGATAAGAAGTGGCCAGGTCTTCAAGCACCTTCCCCCCACCCCTCCCTTCTTAGCAAACTTAAAACTCATCACGATTTTACTCCCTTCTTCCCCCCCCAACATGGAGTGGGGAGGGGCAGGGAATGGGCAGTGGGGTTCTGGCGATCCCACACAAGCTGCTTTTCTTCCCCAGATATTATCACTTCTACTTCCCCCCCCCCCCCCTCGCCTCTTCGCACTCATGACTTTAATCAGAGATTCGCTCCCTTCTTCCCTCCCGTTCGCAGTACAGGGGGGGCAGGGAATGGAGAGTGAGGGGTTTCAGTCCGTTCCTCCCAAGCTGTCTTCCATCTCAGCTGGGGGGGGGGGGGCATTCCACATACACACACCCTTCCCCTGCAGCACCGTGGGGTCCCATCCACGCCAGAGTCGTGTCCACGAACTTCTACAGTGTGAGTCCTCTCTATTGGGGAGTCATCTCCTCACCACAGGCCTCTCAGCAGGACTCTCCCCTCCATAGGGTGCTGACGTCCGGGTCCAGACCCCCCGGCCTGGTCCCCCGCAAAGTCACAAGTCCCTTGGCAAACCTGCTGAGGCGTGGATCAATCTTCACAGGGCATAGTTGTCTCTGCTCCCCGTCCTCATCCATGGGCTTTGGGGGGACACCCGTTTCACCATGGACTCCACCACGAGCTGCAGGGGAAACTTTCTCTTCACATTCATCATCCCCCCACCCCCTGCGGGCCTGGCCTTGGCGTCTGTGCAGCTTGTTACATCATCTCACTCCCGCTCCGGTGGCAAAGTGCGCCTGCCAGCAGTTTTTTTTCTCCTATATGTGATTCACAGAGGCGCTGTGACCAGCTCTGATAGGCTTAGTCTCAAATTTGGCCTTGAATGTACCAATGTTTTTATGGGGCTTGCAGAAAGCTGTAACTGCAGCTTACAAAAGCCACTGTAGCAGCAGAGTTACACCAAACTGCAACATCTTCTAAGGCTGGAAAACACTTTTTCATGTGACCAGATTTAGGACTTCATATCAAGAAAGAAGCAGGTGAGACACAAAAATACTCAACTTCAATTAAGGTCCCTCATGAAGAGCATTCATGCCTTTTCTGCGTTAGAGGTATATTCAGTGAGACACTGCCCCCTCGTGCGCTGGAGCATACAATTCCCTTGCAACACTTTCAGCTAGAGTCCCTAAGGACGGAAAGCCCATTATGCAGGTGCACCTATGCACACATAAGCACAGTAATGAAAACTTTCCAGATAATTGGAGTTATAGCTAAGGCAGGACAAGAAAGAGTCATGCTGACTGGGATCAAAACCAGTTCCTATGATGACAGCACCAGCCCTGCTGTCTCCTCCATGGCAGAGGGACCATGAGCCTCTGACAACAGTTGCCGCAAAAGAAAGCCTAAAATACCAAAGCCCTAACAGAAAGCAAAGGAAATACTTCCCCTTTTATTAACATATCTGTTTCAGTATCCCAGGTACATTAGTCATGTCACTAAAGTGGACTTGATTGTAGAAACAAAAGTAAAATTCCATCCAAAATAAAGAATCACAAATTAGCATACAAAATATACACATGGAACAATCTAGCAGAATAGCCTTTCCTAGTACAGAAATTCTTATACAGCAAAGTACATAACATTTGAAACTCTCCCTAAATGCAGAACCTAATCTGTGTTGTATTCTTAGAAGTTTAAATTACTTTCCATTTATTCCCCTATGACTGAATTTATTTGTGGTATTTTTCTTGTTATAGAAGATAAATCTGTACCAGGGGAACAGGGGTATAGAGAAGGAAAGCCTGAGACCAGTAAATTAAAGCACTAGAGATGTTTACTAATAGAATTACAGTCCCGAGAGTTACAAGATACTAAATATTTGCTGTTACTCTTATTTTAAAAGTATTATTTATATCCTTCAGAGGACATATTAACAATTCCTTATTTTTTTTCAAATGGAACTTCTGAAGTCGGATTTTCACTACCATTAGCTGTTGTGTTATATTTTATGGTTTTCACATTTTTTATGGTGTTGATTGAGTAGTAATGAAGAATTAATCCCTTCACACAAAACAAGCCCTGTAACATCAGTGGCAGTATCAAATCTTTGTGCTTTTTGTCAGCATGCTTCTGCTCAGCTCAGATCTGCAAATTCTACATTATTAATTTGTTAAGCCATTAATGATCTGAATTGATCACCTACCTGCGTAAGTATTCCCTGTCTATTCCCTGAGATCTGCAACACACCTGATAATTATGGCCATGCTTATTTTGCAAGTGCATCAGTCCACTAGGAAGTACCCTGAGATCATGGATTATCAGCCGCAAGTCCTTCCTGTTTGCAAAACATTACTCTCTCTGTATTTGCAATTTCAAGTTCCTGGTCCTTGAATGGGAAATTCAAAATTTCTCAGACCCTTCTACAAGTGGAACTTAAGTGGTGATTATGACAAAGACTTTGTCATAATCTTGTATGATAATTGTCATAATTTTGTATCTGCAAATCGCATAATGTGATGCCAAAATTAAGATTACTAATATCTGCTGCCTGGATGGGGATAAGAGATTGTTGGTGTTTGACAAATGGCAGCCTAACCAATTCCCACCATCCATCTCACTGAGGCAACTGCCACTGGGAGCACCTGCACAGGCAAAGGTCTGCAGTCTGTTCAGCAGTAGCCCATGGGCAACAAGGACAGCAGGGTTAGTGGCTTCCTCCAGCCCCTCCTATTCTCCGGGCAGCCATAACCTAACAGGAAGGAATCGAGTTTGGTTCCTCACATTTGTCTGGCAATACAGGAGCATACTTGTTCTTCTCCTTTGCAGCCATTAGAATAAATGGTGATTTTCAGCTTCTACAAAAAGCAAGGTAAAATACAAGTCTTTGAAAGCAAACTTGAAGAGACTGGTTCACAGAATCTCAAATCTTAGATCTCATTATAAAAGCTATTAACTGATAAAAACTTGAGTGGGTTAAACCCTACCCCAGCTACCTTCTCCTGAGATTCTTTTGCTTCCTAGTGACTACACAAAGGATCTGAGACAAAAGCAGGCAATTACTTTTCCTCCTTTTCCTGGTGGGGGATTACCAGATATCAGCAACACTGTCTCTTGACTAGATCTTCCTTTTCACTGGATATTTAAAGGGAAAAACATCAATAAATGGCAAGGCTTAAAATAAAAGCATTAAATATTCATCGCAGAAAATCCATATATCTAGGCATAATCCGTGCAAAGGCCATTTTTATGTCTGTTTTAACATGGGCCTAAGAAAGCATAAAGTATCCCCTTGCTGCCCATATCCTTACTGCAGGAAGCAGCTTCTGAAAAGACGTCACCAGCTTTGCCATGGAATTACATCTGCTATCTCACTGCAGCAGCCTGCAAATCTCTGCCAGCCTTAGACATGGGTTACTCTGAATAACAAGATACAGATCCTTTTTAAGTACAGAAAAATGTTAGGAAGCAACTTGTCATCTCTGAGTCAAGATCTCTCTCCTCAGTTGTACTGACCCAAGAGCAGAGAGAGTACTGCCTCAACAAGCAGCAGTAGCTAAACTCCAGGGTTTGAGCAGTTGTTAGAGACTCATTTTCTTTTTTTAAATTTATATTTTCCTAGGTTTTGTTCATATAGAACTAAGACTTCAGACTGTGGCTTTGGCTCTAATTTCTTTAAAAACATTCACATCTAGTAAATACAGGTATTGCACAATAGCAACTTACAGATAGTAACAGAAGCTTAGACAAAGCTGCAAAATATTTCTCCCATCCCAGTTTTCTTCAGAGATTATTTAAAGATCATCAGCCCTGATTATGAGCAAGTCATGAGTAGTCCTTCCTCCTGGTTTTAAAAGTGATATTCTTGTAAGACAAGGGGTATTAGGAGCTCAGGTGAATGTTTTAAAACCTAAACGGATGGTTTCAGATAAAACTGGGGCCTGACAAAAACAGCAAGATTCTAGACTTGATCAGCAACTGAGTGGCTTTTATTGCTGTTGTATTAACGAGCTCAACTTCCACACATTATCAGTCTTCATCCAGACCCACCATAAATGCCTAACTTCTTGGGAAGAGGGTTCCCTTTAGTTTGCCTTTGTAGTCTTTATTTGCAAAGTAAGGTACAAAAACATAATTATAAAATATACTAGAATGTTAAAAAAGAAGATTAAACCTTATTAAAATATCATTCCTGGGAATTAGTAACAGTTCTATAATTAATAAAACAGTTCACTGCACTAAGCAGTACAACAGAAATTAAATTTCCATTTATGTATAAGAATAATTAGGTTCCATAAAAAGATTGGGGGTGGATATTTTTGTATTTGTTTACCCCATACTGAAGATTAAACAGTTTTTGTAGATTCAGAAATTTATTCAGAAATATAAATACATTTAGTTTTGTGGAATAATTCACCAAGTAACATCACTTTACTCGAGACTGCAATTACAGTATGAAATGGATGTAGTTTCTGTTTTGTCATCAGAGTAGTCAGGACACTTGAGCCATTTAACATTTAAGTGAGCACTGAGGAAAATAAAAGCTTCATTTTTCAAAAATAAAGTGTGGTATAAACTGACAAAATAATTAAAGTTTACATTTTTAATATGCAGCAATTTTTTTCCCTAGCAATAAAACTATTCTATGTGGGGTTGTCATGGCATTTGATGAGAGCTGAAGTACTACCCTGAAAGGGCTATTCTGTTTTACTGAGAAAAGACATTTAAGATTGAAGCAGTGCAGTGGGAGCAAAAAGAGTACTAACAAAAGCCTTCTCCAATCTGAGCTGCAGACTAGTGTTATATTTTTTCTGTTATATTGTAACAATAACATTCTCTTTTAAGAGTTTAAGATTTCTAAAGTTCTAGTGGGCTACACAGAATCTTTACATTCATTGCTTTATGACTTGCAAAGCTGATGCATCAAACAGATGTTTCATGTGAAAAAATAATGTATTTTATGTGGTTTGTTATTTACAGATACATCGATGTCTCATATGGAAACCATTTCAGTAGTGTCTGATTAACAGATGCAATACAAAAGGATATGGACAGATGCCACATATCCCCCAAGGTGATGAGGCTCTAGGTTCAGCTAGGACAGAGTTAATTTTTAGCAGAAGCTGGGATGGGACACAGCACAGGTGACCCAAACTAGCCAAAGTGATATTCCATACCATATGACATCATGCTTAGCAGCTGCAGAACACAGGGCTCAGGGACAGGTCTGAGCATGTCATGCAAGTTATATGAGTCATTGAGTGAGAAACTGCATTGCATACCACCTGTTTCATATATTCTGTTATAACTACTGCTGTTGGTTCCCTCTCCCTTTGCTGTCACAGCAAACTGCCCTTATCCCAACCCATGATGTTGGCCTTTGTCTCTCCATTCTCCTCCTCACCCTGCCAGGGGAGGGGTGAGATAGAGCTGAACCACTATAGATTAATAATTTATGTGAAATTCTTTTCAGAATTAGTCAAATCTAAAAAGATACGTTTTGGGGGGTTGGGGACAATATTTGGAAGATTTTCCAGAGATGACCAGGTTACTTTAGCTCACACTGAAATACTACCATTTTCCAGATCTCTGTTTTATTCCAACATCTTCTCAATCCACTGAATTAATTCAGACAAGACTTTTATTCCTGTTCCACATCCCAGCTCCTCCACACCGCGAGGAAACTGATTAGCACTTACCCACCCTTGCTAAGTGTGGAGAGCAAGTATTACAACCCTGCTCGGTACTAGCATTGTATGAAAGAAACCTGTAAGCCAAAATACGGTCTGAAAACAGTCAATTTCTTAAAAGAATCTACGTTCACACATTAGATATCTGCACTATAGTAGAACATCACATATTATTCACTGTTTAAACTGGAGTCAAATGGATTAAAACACAAGACTATTATCATTTCTGATGACATACACACAATGTTTCTCTTTAGTTGTTAGTGCTTCAGATGATGTGAAAAAGGAAACTAGAAAAAGAAGGATTGGAAGATGGCTCCCTGGTGGGTACTGTGGGTTTTTTTGACGGACAACACTGACTCCACACACTGCTCTACAGGAGGTAGGTATTGCTGAGCAGCATCCCAGAAAGGGGAAGCAAAAAACAGCAAAAGCAGCCATAAATGTTTTCTGTCTAGCAAACTCATCTTAGTAGCTAAGATTCTGCAAAGAGGGTGAGAGCAGTCAGACTTACAGCTGCAGAGGAGGGAAAGGGAAACTTAGCTTTGTTAAGATCCTAGCACATACTGTAACTCTTGCAGTTATCTTTACTAAAACATTTTTCTCTGATTTCTTTGAGAGCTGTAGATTGAACGACTTTTAGCGATAATCTTGAAATTGTGGTACTTCCTCTCACCACTAGAATATTTTTCAACACTGTTAAATTGTTTAGCATGCTGATTAGCAATATCTTACATCTGAACATGATGGCAATTCCTGCTGAGTTTCCGTATGGATGATAAAAATAATCTGTCTGGTACAGGGAACAGAAGCAGTCTACCATGTCTTGTAACTCACCAAGTACTGCCAACAACCAAAAAGTACACACATGAAGAAATATGATGGAGGATCTTTCAGAATTTGGAGAAAATAAGGAGCAAGAAACTGCTTCCTTCCCACTTCCCAACAGAATGTCCACTGAAGTCAGTAGCAGAAACAGCAGCTCCCAGGAGCTGCCCACATTTTTTCTGTACACACTGCTGTGCAGGACAAACTTCCAAGTTGCAAGCTGCATTTCAACACTACTGACAGTCTTGAATCAACATAGGTGGTCAGTGTCAAGGGGCTGCAAGGTCCAGCTGCTACCCAAGGGAAGGTGTCATAGGAACCAACAACGATCCCAGGGCTGGAATGGCATATCTTACTGTACCCAAGGAAAGAACTACTGTGAGGAGGAAATAGCAGAGAGGTCCAACCAATAGTCCATAATGCAACATCATGCAGATGAGACAGTATTGAGGCTGAGAAGTCAGTTCACATGCTGAGGTCCAACTCAGCAAAGCCCATGGCCGGATGTGGATGCAACTATAGCTGAGCTGAAAATCAATACTCCTCCCACACAGACCAGACAAATGCACAATGTGGCAGGGTTAAGCTTCAGTAGTACTCCCTGACCCATGGGTGTGGGCTTCAGGTGGGGCTGGTCAGGGCCATTAAGTTTTATTAGTCCACACAGGGCCATTAAGGTTTATTAGTCCACACAGGGCCCTGATCTTGAGTAGTACTAGCTGCTGATGATCTCTCTTTAGAAGCCTCTGAGAAGCAGGGAAAGGAGAAATTCAGATGTGGGGTTTTTTCAAGTCAAGTAGAATGTGTTGTCATTAGAAGAATAAAAATATATAGAAACTAGGGTTAAAACAAGAAAAATCTGCCTATTTATTAGCTTATGCCCCTTGTCTATTTCAGCTGGATGCACAGCTCTAAAAGGAGCAGGCCTCAATTTTTAATTTTTACCATTGGTGAAAATCAGTAACCATTATGTATTGAAAAGGCCACGTGCTTACAGTTTTAAAAATTTCTTTCCTTGCCCGAGTGCCTGATTGCAGGACAGACTGATTACATATTTCTCAAGAGAACACTTGCTGTAGTCTCTTGGTAGCAGAATCAGATTTTTTTTCATTGACCTGCAGGTATTAAAATTTCCTTCAGGCACTAAACTTGCAATCCAAAAAGCTAGCTCAAACAGCTTTTAACTTCTAATGGGAAATTTGCTAATCATGCCTATCTATAAAAACATCAATACAAGTACTTCCCAAACTTCCTCCTCTCTCTCTCCTCTCTTGGTCTATATGCAAACTTTGCAGCTTAAATCAGGTTTCATCTCTCCTTGCTCCCACATAGCAGTATGTTTTGTAAGGACACACCTCATCTGTACTATCAAGGTTGAATGATTTGTAATCATCATTCCTGCTTGGCAACAAGAATGATCTATAAAATGCTATTACATTTTTTTTTCTAATTAAATTAACATTGGTTTTTAATCCTAGCACACTTTATACTTTCCTTTAACATTTCCTTTAAACGAAGTAAGTAAAATTACAGTGTTGGTGTGTAACTTAACTTTCTGTTCTATCAGAAAGCAAGCAAAAGTATATTCACGGGTGTCTTCTTAGTTTTTAGGATTTTCATTTGTAGTGTCATTTAAAAAGATCAGAAAAAGACTAGTTATTGCGTATTATAAGTATTGAGAAAACTATCCTGCTCAATAGGAAGTCATCTGATATTTTAAAGAAGCCTAGATCATCTAAGATGCTTTGATACCCTTATCACTTGCAGATTTTACCTTTTATTTCTAAGGTCTCATTTGAACCTACCTGATGTGTATTTTTGAATACTTCTTACTTCATAAAATAAATCCTTTTAATGCCTTTTCCTTGCTCTAGAAGAGACTTACCCTGTCTAAACTTGATTTTTTCCATCAAAATGTGAAGAGCTGGCAGTTCCTTGCTGTGGTTATATTTTAAAAAGATGGATGCATTTTAAATCACATGACTAAGGGTGTTGAGACGGCAGACGGAACACGCGAGCCGACTCAGTATGAGTGATAAAGCAGTGTTCACTTTATTGCCTGAAATGGTGTATTTTTATATGCTTAGGGTTACATAACTTCATTACCTATTCTTGAATCTACTTCCTAATTGGCCTAAGCCCTAAGGTTACGTCAACATGGCCCCCCTACTTGCAGCTGGCCAGAACCAGTTTCTACCTCCCCAAACTCCCTTAAGGTCAGAACGACCTTAACGAACCGCTATGCCTGCAGCCTACAGTACTGCCCCAGAGTATGTGACTTCTATCAACCAGTCCGAAGTCTCATCACGCGAGACAGGCCAAGGCCTTTACTTAGACCAAACCCGCTTCAGCAGCGTAGCTGCTCTGTAACACTGTGTCCACGCTCCTCTAACCATCCCCCAACATAAGGGTTATTCAGAAATTTGAATCTTCACTTTAATTTGGAGGAGAAGGGTATATGGATAGTATCAGAGGCAACAGGAGAGACAGGGAGCATTTATAATCTTACAAACCAGTCTTTTACTTTCCATTGAACCCAAATATGATACATTTCCTTTCCACTCATTTCGTGGATCTGTCTGTATTGAAGATATTAAGTATTGTTCGTTTCTCCAATCTTTTATAACTTCTCAACCATAACTGTAAACCAGATTAAAATTAACCATCTTCCAATTTGTCCTATCATGTAAATGCTTGTTAATTTTATTGATTGTGTTACATAGAGTTTATATTGCCTTGGCAAACAGTTTACAGGGACTATAAAGTAAGTCCTAGAATAGGCCATGAAAATGTTCCTGCAAGTCAAGCTTCATTGCCTAACAGAAAATGCACTTATAATGTACATATATCCAGAAGTTAAGAGTACAATTTCTATAAACCTTCATAAACTTTAATGCAAAATTAACATTTTTTGAATGGAAGACAGACTCAAAAGCAAGACCTTGACCAGTTTAGATTAATTCCTTAAAGAGTACATGTTTTTAGATTCCTTTTAAAAATAATTGTTTTATTTATTTCCTGCTCTTACTTCTTACTTATTGTATTTCAACTTGCTACCTTTTCTTTTGCTTTAAAAAGAAGTGGGGGTAGTGGGAGTAAGAGTAGAGGGAAGGAAAAGTTGTCTGATTAGAAGTCAGCCTTTCCAGATTCACCACGCTTGGGGAAAAAAATTGCAGTTACTCTGCTCTTCAGGGCTGACAGACATTTAAATACTAATTAAGAATTAAAGGACAAGCAATTTTTTTTTTATTTTCTCCCAATATAAATTTATGAGTGTGAATAAGAAGTGTTGTTATTTATTCATGTCTGCTAAAATCTGACCTGAGTAGTTTATGAACATCTATTCTAAAGACAAACAGTCCACTATCAACAGAGAAAATTCCATAAGCTTGTTAAATATCCTTGTTATTAATCCTGCAGCTGAAGTCTCTATGTACTTTGACTAACCTGAGGTCTCCTGAGCACGGCCCTCTCACCATGGGTGGCAGATAAGAGAGCACAGCTCTGTAACATAATTCTATCTGTCCCTCTACTCATTTGCACCTTAACCAGCCATTAGGTGCAGCCATTTCTGTTGTGGTGGCCTCTACATATATAGCTGTTCTGTCTAGTCCTCTGGCCACTGTAGTCAATGCACCACTTTCTTCAGATCTGTTTCAAACTGGTGATCTGATGTCTGTCAAGACTTCCATTCTCATTTCTTTCAGCTATACAATATCTCACATCATAAATCCCCTTTGGTTCTCTTTTTGCTGCTTCTTTTTTTCCACTCTTTCCCATCTTATACTTCTTTTTCCTGTCATTTGATGTTTCAGACTTCCTACCTGTTGATGTTTGTCAAATGCAGTTTCCACTTGGAACAGCTTGATTTTTTTCAAGCCATCTAGGCCTAAACAAGAGCCAACAACTCTATCTCTTTTGCTGTTAACTGTCATCCCTCAGAAATTACAAGTCATATTTGGTGTGTCAGACTCTCTCTGAGTTAGGTTCCACAATGCAGATGCATAGGCACAATATAAGGGGAAGAAATTTCCTTCACTCTGTGGATAGAAAAAAATAAAATCATACTAAATAACCTGAAGATGGTAGTGAGAGGGTATGTATGGCTAACACAAGCACTTTACATTCCTGCTGCTGCCTCATTTCCTTTGTAAAACTGGCAAAATGCACCTCCACTGGAACTTACAAGGCTAGGTACATCACAAGAAACCATTGTGATTTACGCTGGCTTTGAAGACATGAAATTTATATTCCCGTGTGCAAAGAACAGGTAGTGGTATTCAGGGCCAGCAGTAATGCAGGCAGTGGAAGAGCTGCAAAGAAGATGGCAAAGGAAAATTACTTGAAGAGTGAGGCAGTTAAAATTGAATTAAATGTGACTGGAATAACTGCGCACTTTGGTGGTTGTACTCTGCCTTTCTTTCCAACAGCCTAATTCTTATTCTTCAGATGCTTTTGCCTCCAGTTTTTAGAGCTGCTTTTCAAGGGCTATTCACTCCTGTCATTCATTCTGGATGATGGTAACCAGTTTTTTGTTTCTATAATCAACTGCCCTGGTCATCACTATACCACTATACTACTGGAAAAAGCACCCTTCTTCACATTACTGCAAACCCCTGTTGTAAAGAGGAAACCACTTTAAACTGCACAGCAATGCTTATATTTTCGACATTAAACTGTAGTTTTTTTAAGACCATTTGTTTATTTGTGCTGTTAAACAGATAATGTTCTAGCAAAGTGCTGCAATATTGAAATGTCAATGTTCATTTATAAACCACATTGAGATTCCCTAAGTGATCACAAGCAGTGCAAAGTGATTTGTATGCAAAACATATGTTGCCTAATCAGATTCATAAATTCAAAGAGCATTTAATCAGTTAGTTATATTTGATTCACCAGCAGTTAAAAAGTTTTCTTAATGATATAAAAAGCATAATAAACAATGGATCATAAATTTCTTTTTTTTCCTAAATTAAACAGATACAATCATAGTACTTTGTATATCAACTAATGAATGAGAAATTCATAGTAAGCAAAGAGAGTCTAAAACTACGTCCTATTTCTTTCTTGTGTAATTTGTTTTCCAAAGTGGATATTACATAAGATAAAAGTTAAACATTTGTCTTCTATACAGATAACATTTTAGTAGGAATTACTATACTTTTTCCAGTTTAAAAAGAGAAAGCTATTGTTTATTCAAGTCCCTTCGATATTAACAGAGTTATCCTGTAAATAGATTTTAGAATTAAATGGAATCTTTTCTATTAAAAGAAAAATAATTGGTGTTGTAGCTTTACATGGCTGGGTTCTGGTGGAGAAGGGGGGGATGCAGAGGTGGCTTCTGCAAGGAGCAGCCAGAAGCTCTCTACAGGCCCCACAGAGCAAACACCAGCCGGGTCAAGGCTGAAGTCATTACTGACCAAGGCCGAGCCCATCAGCGATGGTCACAGCACCTCTGGGAATCACATTTAGGAGAAAAAAGGTACTAGCAGCTGCTTTTTGCCATCAGAGAAGGGAGTGAGAAAATCTGCAGGCACCAAGTCTGGTGAAGAGGGGGAGGAGGTGCCCCAGGTGCCAGAGAGAATGATGCCCCTGCAGCCCATGGAGAAACCCATGGTGGAGCAGGTGTCCCCCAACAGCCCATGGAAAAGGCCGAGACCCCACCTGCAGCCTGTGGAGAGGCCCCACTCTGGAGCAGTTGCAGACATACAGGAGATGCTGAGACCTGTGCTGGAGCAAGCCTCTGCCAGCACTTGCAGCCTGTGGAGAGAGACAGAGACACAGAGAGGAGAGACAGACCCATGCCAGAGCAGGTTTGCTGGGGTTTGGGGGGCAGGCTTGTAACTCTGTGGAGGACAAGGCTGGAGAAGTCTGGGCCTGAGAGACTGAGAGACATTCTATGATTCTATGACTGCACCACCTAGAAGTGACCCACGCTGGGGCAGGTGGTGAGGAGCTGAAGCCCTGTGGGAAAGGACTCACGTTGGAGAAGCTTGTAGAGGACCGTCTCCTGTTGGTGAGACCCCATGGTGGAGCAGAGGAAGGGTGTGAGGAAAGCTCCTTCCCCGGCTAAGAAGGAAAGCAACTTGTGAGGAACTGATGGAAACCCCCATTGTCCCATTCCCTGCCCCTCGCAGTGCCACAATGCAGGGGGAAGAAAGGAGTGAAATTGACTAAAGGGAAGTCTGCTAAGAAGGGAGGGGTGGGGGGAGGTGCTTTAAAATCTGGTCACACTTATTACCCAACTCTGGTGTCACTGGGTCTGCAGTGCAATGTAAAAAATTAGAGAGTTTTCTCTCCTTTCTTCTGTGCTGAGTCTGTTGTGCCTGTGACACTAATTGCGGAATGATCTCTCCCTGTCCTTATCTCGACTCCTCAGCCTCTCAATATATATTTTCTCCCCTGTCCAGCTGAAAAGAGGAGTGACAGAAAGGCTTTGGTGGGCATCTGGCCTCCAGCCAGGGTCAAACCACCACAATTAGACATCAGAATCACTACAGACTGTTCATATAAGTTTGGTTTAGCACTTTTTATTCTCCAATTCCCAGTATTATGTAACAAAGCTATCTTAGTGGAGTTTTTTAATAAAAAGATAAAATCACCACCCTTATTTATTTATTCTTTATGTTACTATCCAAGACAGGAAGGTGGAACATGTGCAGAAGAAACTCAACAAATATATTTAATTAAATACCCAGTATTAGAAATCAAGCAATAAACCACAGGTCTTATCTATTCCTTTTGTCCAAGGTATGACCAAATCCATCTGATAGTAGGTATTTTTCAAGCTAACTTTTAATCATTACCAATCCTTATTACTGTACTACCTCAACAGACTATCTATTCTTCTCTAACTTCAGCATTAGAAAGGTAGTATCTCTTCTCAGTCATCTTGGCTGCAGTTTAAACCTCGCATAAGTGACATAAAGAGAATACTCTTTGTTCCAAATGAGTTTATACATTGTAAGTCTGTTGTTAAAGACTGTAAAAAAGATAGTCCTTACTTGTCTCTTTTGAAGAAAAAAAGTCTCCATTTGTTCAAAGTTCTTCATAGGTTATGCTCAGTACATCTCTCCTTACTCCTACTCTTACATAGACTCTAACAAGTCCACATAACAACTAAATCTGGACCAAGTATTCGATTTGAGTTTCAATAAAGTAGGATTACTTCCATCTTGCTATTTATACATTTTTTTATCTATTTTTCAGATGTCTGCCCTTCTTAGAGCAGTACTTATGACTAGTACTCCAGTTATGGCTCTCTGTAATCCATAATTCTTTTGGGGTTTTTTGAACAAACTGTTCTATACAGTAGCTTCTCAATCCTGTGAGCTTGGTCTTTCCTAACTAGGTATGTGGTCCTTTGAAAAACATCTCATTTTCCAAACTGTTTCTTAAGGTAAAATGGTACAGAATTCACATCTTGTACAATACATTTACATTCTCTTCTGTTATCAGCCAATGTAACACGTCACCCCTCTTATTCAATAAAACAGTGAATAATACCTGACCAAGGACACACAACTCAGTATTTCTCTCTATTTCATATTAAGCCATTGTTTCTTGCCTTGCATATATTATTTTCCTACTTGTTTTGACGTAGTATTTTGAAAAAATTCCTGCTTTCCTAGTTGCTTTTAAGCATGTTAAAGCTCAAGATGTGTCACCTCTACAATTTTTCCTATGTTTTATGGGATGTGCTCTTGAAAGATTGTTAAGTCTTATTTGTCATAGTTGTTTACTTATAAATACGGAAATACATCTTCTTTAAATGGAGATCCGTGACTCTCCTTCACCACACTTCAAAGCTTATTTAAGTCTGTAAGTCCCTAGTTCCTTCTTTTTCTCATTTTTCAATGGTAAACCATACCTTTATCATTTTCTATGCTTTTTATACTTCACCAGATACACACATTTTGAAAGGCAGCAAGTAATGTCTCTGCAATTCAATCAAACAGGTCTTTCCATTTCATAGAATGACATTAATTTAATCCTGAGGATTTGAAAACATCAACGTATCTAAATGTCTAGTAACCTGTTCTACCTTATTCCAAGACTGAGTTCTTGCTGGTTTGTCATTGGCATTACTTGGGAGGGTCAACTGTTTACAACCAATCTTCACCGTGAACATTAACTTAAAGAGGCAGACATTGCAATATGTTCTATCACAAATAAAAAAAGCTGAGGGAACCTTGCAAGAACTGCAAATCACAACTAAATCAGAAAAGAAATGTTTAAGGCTTGTGATGAGTAGCTCATCAATAAAATTACAAAACAAAAAAAAATCTAATCAAAACTTCTGCGATTCCGTTGCTGTAAAGAAAAACAAGAGTGAACCAAATTAGAAACTTGGTAGAAACTTGTAATCCATCACAGAAGTCTAGATGGAAATTATTTTACAAATTTGTTAATATAAAGCTGCATTTGCCATCATTTTTTTTTAAAATGACCAAATTATGATCATAATCTCAGAAATTATTTTTTCTTTAATGTATAGGCACATGAACTGGAAAGATGTGAGTAATACATGCAAATTCACAGGTATTTTGGAAACATATAAACTTTAAGTGTAATACATTAAGAATACTTAGAGGTTCACTAAGTGATCCAACATCTCCATAATGTCTGCAAGACAATGTTATTTACAAGATAGTATTATTTAAGACATGGAATAAGAACGAAGTCTGCAGTCAGGAAACTGAGAGACTAAAAAAAGATTGACCAGCCTCAGAACAAAAGCTACAAAACACATCAAGCGCAAAAAACACCTTACAGTGGGGACCTAAAGAAGTTGTTCTGCCTCTTTAAAAGAAACTCCAGAGCCACCTGTCTCCCACGTACATCAGGCATCAGTTCAAAACATGCAGTGCTCTTCCCTCCAGGCAAATACACCTAAGTGAATCCTTATGACCACCTATGAAGTAGCGGTAAGGACATAACTTAAATGAGATCAAGTCATCATACTGACAGGTCTTTCAAATCAGTGTAATCCCAGTCACTACATTTCAGTACCCTTGTTCTGCTAAATGTAAAAGGTAAAAGTCCTACTGGCAGCAGTAGAGACAAGATTTTGTCATATATATTAAGATTGAACATGAGCAGACACTAGGAGAGTCTAATCTATTGAACAATCTTATAATGTGTTCCAGCATCTGGAAAACAAAACTAGCAAAATTCATTGTGGAAAAGCTGAAATGTGTTTTTCTTTGGTTTTGTTGTGGGTTTTTTTTAAATACTACTACTTCCCTCTCAGGAACATGCTGATTTATCTTCCACTTCAAATATTTATTGTCTTTCAAGAATGATAGGGTATTTTAATAGAACGTATGTAAGAATCACTGAGTAGAGGTACAGGTTCGGATTGAACTAAACTTTATTGTTCTTTTCTTTCCTTGCAGCCCAAAAATTTATGAAAACAAGACCATATATGAAATTGTAATATATTAATTTAGTTTTACTGGAAAGCATGGTGTGAATTAGGAAACTTTGAGTTACTCTTTAACCTTTTAAAATTATTACAGTGTTCCACACAATCGAAATTCTCTTCTCTAAATGGAGATCCATGACTCTCCTTCACCACACTTCAAAGCCAGCCATTTCACCAGCACATATACATAAATTCATTGAGGTCATTATTTACCCAGAAAATTAGAGACACGCAGTTTGTAAGTACTTTAAGACCTTCTTTGTCTCCTTGCTTTGCATCAAGTCTTTCCATTCTACCCATACTATGATATGCAAAGCACTGCAGATAGATAATTCTCCAAACTGGTACTGAAAAAGTTTGAAAGCAAAAAATATTGCTTCATCAGTATCAGTTAAGTTTCTAACATTTTTTTCAATAACTCTCCACAGAACTTCAGTGGGTTTTGCTAACAGTCCAGTTTGTACAAAGATAATTTGGTACTAAGTAGTGCCATTTAAACATATGAAGACATTTTCCTAGTACCTATTTTGCAATCCTATCTTATGAACATTAAGTCATGACGTCAAAAGTCATTTAAGAAATGTAATACATTTTATAAAAATAAATGTGATGTTTTTATTTGGTCGCATTTCTTCATTTGGCCAACAGTTTTTTAACTTTTAGCCATATCTTTATGACACACGCCTATTCCTCCAGGTTTAGGGGTTTTTTTTCTTTCCAAAGACATCATATTTTATCACATTTAATAGTATCAAGTCTTTTCACAGTAGGATTTACATTTGGATTTGGCACAAAATAGACAATTCCTAAGGCAACCTATAATTCCAATCCATTAGGCTAATGTATTGCAGCTGCTGTGAACAGTGGGCATGTCATCTTTTGTATAATGACGTCTGGTAAGCACAGAATATAAAACAAAATAATCTGAAAAATTACTCTGCATCTAAACATCACAGAAAATTATTTTTACCCTATTCCCTCATGGCCATTCTCAACAGAGAAGCAGAGAAGTCCATTGTATGTGTGGGTAACATGTTTGGGTTCTTTCAACTGTTGCCTTTTACAGCTGTTCAACTCTCCTATAAAAGCATTCTGGCCAGCTGCAAATAGCTTACCTGTAATGTATATATACTTAATCAGTATTCATCACTGGTTGTCAATTAAGGTTTTTTTTTAAAGAAAATAAAAGTATTTATTTGTATCACAACTCATTTGTTAATTCCACTTCGTTTTTTTTCTTAATTTCCACTTTAAAATAACTTCTAGTAAAAATCTTTTTTTTAAAAAAATCCTTTTTTTGGTAGAAGCTGGACCATTAGATAATCATTCATGACTTCACGTGAATTAATATTCACTCCTCTCTTCTACCTGAAAGAATTAGTACTAACACTAACATTTTCTACCCTGACAAAGAGTGCCTTTGCAAGACTAGGAGACATTATGACATAGATCCAAACTCTCTTGTTGATACTTACTTTGCATGGTATATTATATATTACGAGAGAAAGATTGAAGGGAAAAAATCCAAAGGATGCCCTCCTAACATTTTAGCTAGGTTATCTTCACAGAACACAGTCTAGTCCCCACATTATCCCAGCAACAAAAGTCACACACCCCACAGTAAGCACTAGCATCGTGATCACAACAGTTCCTGATGAAGTAAGAAATACAAATCCAAATGCTGAATATCAATTGCTGTAACAAAAGGAAGAGCCATTCATTTCAGTGCTACTATGATAATTTATTCTGGCATCTGTGAATACAATAGCAAATCTGGATGCATTTCATAAAGCAGTTCAAAGAGCCACTACAGAGCTCCCTAACTAAAACCTTCTGCTTGGCTAAGATGTCTTATCTAGCTTCAAGATCCTGCACTCTGAAATGTGAACAATGATAACAGACTGACAACAGGGGATTCTTCTTCCTCAGTAAATCTGTTACTGAGAAATATTTTCAACCCTCTATGTTGTGGGGAGAAGGGATTATGAGAGAAGACTCCCTGTAGCTTTTTTTAAAAAAAAAATTAAGGACTTTGGCTATAAAACAGAAGGAGAATGCCTACAAAATACTTAGAAAATAATGGCAACAATAAAAATAATAATTTGAGCATACTAATTTGAGCCTTAGGACTTTTGCATTGAAAACTTCAGCTGCAATAGAGCTTCTCAAGGGCCCTAGGATCACCAATAACATACAGCTTGTGATGATCCATGCAGGGTAAGTCTGCCCCTTTTTTCTAAAATTTTCCCCCCAAAGTACAGGTTTTGCACTGTAAAATTATCACGTGAAATACTATTCTAATATCACCAGTTCTCACTTTAATGTTTCCTCTTTCACTTTTCTCAAAAATTGATAAAGGTTTTGCAACACAAACTTACTTCTTGCATATTTATTTTAAATAAACTAATTCAAATGACCTCAGAATGAAACTATGGTAGAAGCAGTTAATTTGTGGGTCATGATATTACAAATCTTCAACAAATTATTTTTTTTAGAAAAGAGTCTTCTGAGACATATTTAATCAGATTGTAATATAACCCCATGTATTGCATCCCTAATTACATTGTATCATTTAGTTAATTTGGTTTGTACTTCAATTATTAAAATTCATGATTTATCCTTATGAAATTAAAATGATCAAACATACTTGATAAAGCCAGTTTTAAAATAGATTAAGTCATTTTCTACCATCATGTAATTATGTTACCACTAGGGTTCATTTTAATTATGACAGAGTGCTACAGAAAAGTTAGAACTCTTCTTATCAGATACAAGTAGAATGCTAAAGTTCAAAAAGAACCACAACAATTTCTTATTTATAAATAAGGAACCAAAAATATGTGTGACCTAGAAACTATCTTTCTGTATACATAAGATTCACTCTACCTTTGTCCCTTAAATAGGTATGTCATCTTTTTTTCACAAGAACATTTGTGGAGTTACAGTTACATGGTTAAGTTCACTTCCACGTAGCAAAGCTTACACAGTCAGTGTTGCCCAGTGTTCCAGGTTAGGCTATAAGGCTAACACATTGCTAGTTGCACCAGTAGCACTTGACAGGAAAAGAGAGAGAACAACAACCTGTTATTCAACCAAACCCAGTCTTTCTGAGCACCTACAGCTGTCCTTAGATTTATCTAATAACATCCCCACAAAAGAAAAATAATCCTGTCTATAAGACATGTAAACTGCCAGCAAGGGTGTTAATGGGATAATTCAGCATAGACTATGTGATTACTGACAGGAGGACACTGGATTCCCCAGGGCAGGGGCATGCATACCATGAGTTCCTTCTTCACTGCAGACTAGAAAGTTGTTCTGAATATTTAGGGGAAAGAGCAGATAGTATCATAGAAAAAATAGGCTGGAAGGGACATGTAGATGCCATCTAATACAATCTCCTGGTCAAAACAGAGTTAATTTCTGGTAGATTATGTTGCCAGGAGCTTTGCCCCAAGAGGTTGTTCCTAGGACCCTGCTAGGGCAACCTTTTCCAGTAATTCACCATTTGTATTGTGAATATATTGTTCTTTAAGGTCTTACTCAAATATTCATTGCTGCAGCCTATGACTGTTGCCTTTCATCCTTTCAGCGTGCACCTCTGAGAAAAGAGAAGCTATGCCTCCTCCATTAGGTAGCTGAAAATTGCTATTAGATCCCGTTGCAATATTCTCTTCTCCTCAGCCTTTTCTCATATGACATATGTCTTAGGTGCCTAAGTGCCATTAGTGTTCCTCCCCTGTACTCTAACCCATTGGTTGATATCTCCCTTGTACTGGAGACACACAAGCACCAGAGGATTTTAACTGCTTGCTAACAGCAGATTGTTTGGCCGAGAATTAATACAAATTATTTAATTTGTGATCAGTTCCATCATCACATACAGAACACTGGGCTTGATCTGTTGATAGATTCACAAACCTAAACCGTGCTTTCATTCTCTGATGTAATTCTATAATCATATTCTGTAGTACTTATTCATGGTATGCATAAACTGTTCTCTTGGCTCCTATAAAGGAAATGCACCTTTCCCTAGGAGCAAAGAAGCACAGAACCTATGAATCTCTGTCTGGTGCATCATATCTAAACTTAGGGATCAAGCAGAATCACCCAAGCTATAAGCAAAGCTGTTCTTAGCTCTGAGTACAATCAGTGGAAGCAGTCATCTCTAAAAAGGATTCATCCATCAACATCTGGCTCACACTCTAGAAATTCCTAACTTTGTCACAGAAGGGAAATTCAGAGATCATGCCTGTTCTGATAAAAACACAGATTTAGAAAATCTTAATTTTATAGTAAAAGAATTAACTGGGCTTGCTTCTTCATCTTTCTTCATGCAGCAAATATACTTTTAGATCCAAATAAATGCAGGCTTCTACCCAAAAGACAAAAAAATCTGTTGCCTGAATTCCACATCATCAGAACATGTCATGGACATATATGGAAATAAAATTTTCTCTGAGCAGTTAAAATGCAACATAATGGCCTCTTGAGATGCAGAGATCAGGTGCACAGAAACAGGCCAGAAAAATCCCTAGACAGACTCTGAAGTGGAGGGCAGGGAGGAAACCGATGACCCAAAGTGGTACATCTAAGTCTGGAACCTGAGAGAAGGAAACTCATGTCATATTACGAGATAATTTCCTCAAGCAGGTTCCCTTATGATTTGCATCTTAAGTATGACTGAATCATAAAGTAACCATCATTAATTTTAAAAGAAGGGAGATACAAAGGGGAAGCCACAGGTGTCAAGTGCACCCTATAAATGAGGTTGAACTGTACTTAGCATTGTAATAACTATGCAAAAAATACAGGAAATTATGTGTTCTATTAAGACATATATTAAGAAGTGTTAACCTGTGTCAATAGCTGCACAAGTGACAGTATGACGATAGTCCACTGAATGATTTTTTTATAATCCTGAAAGCCCATTGCCTCTTGGTCAGAAACCAAGATGCCAGTAGAGCATGTAATATCATACAGGACTTTTTGCTTTGTTTGATTGCTGGTCATCACCAGATCATTGACTTGAAATTGCAGGCCCTGGCCACCCAGGCACAGTCTTCTGGCCACAGCCACTTCAGCTTGACAGTTAACTTACAGCCCCTCAAAATAAATCATGGTGAATATGCATCCTTACAGCTACTGCAGAGCTCGAACAGTATCTTGACCTCAGGAACTATTTAACAAAGAAAGGCAATTCTAGAAAAGGAATGTTTCTTCCTAAAGCATATTTTTCTTCTTTGTACTAACAGTGATATTTTACAACATATTTGCATGGATTTAGAGGTCACTGATGGATGCTGTTGTATATACAAACTAGTAACTTTTGCACTTTTATTTTAATACAGCACTCAGGCTAAAAAATGTCCAATTTTCTAAAGTATGCAGTGGAATATCTATCTCACATCATCATCTAGGTATAATTCTATATAACTGAAAGCAAAAAGCAAAAAAGAACATTTTTCTGGCTCTCTTTCCCTCAGTCATTATTCCAGAGATAGGGGATTTATTCTGACCATGGTAGCAGGTGATTTATTATTTTGTTGCTGCAGAAACAGACAGCTGAAAAGGGGTTTTGAAATGGAAATTGTGACATTTACTGAGTAATAATCTTATACCGCCATTTACAGGAAGCAGGTGGTAGCTGTTTACCATTGCAGACAGATGGAAGTCCTGCAGTGGAGTTATTTTTTTCTGTTAGATAAATTAGCTTAAATAATTCAAGCAGTTTTTTTCCCTGCCTGATTAGTGCTTTGTGCAAATTTAAGTATTTAAACACTGTTTTACTATCGAGCAAAATGTTGCACAGCTCATATTAGTTTTTTTCTTTTTTGAGACACCATGAACCAGATTTAGTTTTGATAAATAATGTAATAACTATTTCATATCTTCAAAGGAGATGCTGCATGAGGGCATGTAGCACCATGAAAAATCTCACTCAATGTGGGAAAAAAATATCTTCCAATCAAGTACACTTCTCTACAGCGTTATGCTCAGCACCACAGCTTACACATGGCAGTAAGGAGGATGTACCACCAATACCAACCACACACATACTCTTTTCTGTCTTAAACCTATACTTAGCATTTTCATTGATGAATAATTTTAATCTCTCATGTTTAAAAAATCTGTTTTCAAAACACAAATACAGTGTCTCCAAAGTTGTCCAGTTTCTAGCAGAATGGATCCATATGTGTAGAGAATGGAAACAGATTTGATAAGACTGGTCCAGGCGACATGCCAAGAAGCAAGGGTTAAACAAAGAACATGGGAGAGTGTGTTGAGAAAGAATCTGGAATAGCAAAACATGCATGAATCTAGGAGTGAACCGGAACTCAATTCAAGGGATCGTTGAGGGAACGAGCAGAGCCTCCTTTTAGAGGAAGGTATTTAAGCAGTAGCGTGTGTAATAAAGCTGACTCTATGTTTGCA
Organism: Zapornia atra; assembly: GCA_013400835.1. Lineage (NCBI taxonomy): Eukaryota > Metazoa > Chordata > Aves > Gruiformes > Rallidae > Zapornia > Zapornia atra. Next base: position 54,112 of record VZTU01015807.1, read on the forward strand.
CCTGCTGGAGTCCATGTCTTCCATACGCCACACATCCATCCACCTCTAATGCCTCCAATGTTTATAAATGCATCATATGGCAAAGAAAGGAATGAAAGAGGGACAGGGTGAGAAAGCAAAACTTACTCTCTCATGCAGTTATACTATTTAAAATAAAAAATAAAAAAGCTTTTTGTTATGAATTAAGCAATTTTGAGCTCCCCCATAATTCAAAAGTGGCATGGCCTACAAGTTTCAACCATGAATTAGTAAACATGAATTTCAACAAAATTTGACTATTTATTATATTGAAAAAATAAATACTGAACTAATGTTGAAGTTTTGTGTGGTTTTCCACAAGTATTAAAATACTCTCAGATACTTGATGGTAATTATAAATATAGTAGAGCACTTAGTAGATTCTATAAATGTCTTCAGGCAATTGACAGATATAAACATCATCAAATTCTTGTCAGGCACTCAGCAGACATTATTAATCTAGGCAATTGCTTGACAATTATAATTGCTGTAAGTATCGATCTTGTAAGCACTGTTGTCATGAATTAAATCATTACCAAGAAACAGATAGGTCAATTCTGTCAATAACTCTATCACAAGGATAACAGCTGTTGATCCCATTGATGTCAGTGATAAAACCCTCCTGCTTTCTGTGGGAACAAGATTTCATCCCATGATCTTAAAAAAAAATAGGTTGCAAACTTTACTAATTTAATCTCTTTTTTTATGAAGTTTGTAATAGTTACAGGCCAAAGATTAATCTAACCAAGTACACTTGATAGCTTTAAAAGTTGGAAAACCAGCATTAAGCATAGGAATAGGTACATGTAAGTATGTAAAAACAAACTTAAAACAACTTTTGCAAAGGGCTTCAAGCTTTCGAAGGAGCTAATACCAATTTCCCTTAAACCACTTTAAAAAACACAGCTTGAACAAGCAGAGAAGTTGTCGCAGATTTGTGTAGCTGTGCTGTCAAGATGGCTTCTGCAAGCAGCAGCTAGAAGCTCTCTACAGGTCCCAGAAAAGGGGAGTGAGCAAGGGGCTCTGGTGGGCATTTGGCCTCTAGCCAGGGCCAAACCACCATAGTCCTTTTTGGCGGCCAACATGGGGCTCAGAGAATTTGAGATAAGGAAAATAATTGGATGAGGGAATGGGCAGAACAGACTGAAGATAGATGGATGGTGGAATAATTGTAGTGAATTTCTGTTGCAATTGGGATCTTAAGGACAATTCTCATATATGTGATTCACAAAGGTGAGAGGTAGAATGCTGCCATTTTGCGTAGCTGTGCTGCTGAGATGGCTTCTGCAAGCAGCTGCTAGAGGCTCTCTGCAGCCTCCAGAAAGTAAACATCGGACAATTCTAGGCCAGAGTTGCTACTGACCAGGGCCAAGCCAATCAGTGATGATCACAGCACCTCTGTGAATCACATTTAGGAGAAAAATAAATCTGCAGGCAGGCACATTTTGCCACCAGAGAAGGGAAGCCCCATGGAAGGGAGCTGTGCTGAGTCTCATGGTGAGGAGATGACTCCCTGATACAGAGGACTCACACTGGAGAAGTTCGTGGAGGACAGTCTCCCATAGGTGGGATCCCACGGTGCAGCAGGGGAAGGGGGGTGTGTGGAATCCCCCCCCCTGCCCCAGCTAAGAAGGAGGACAACTCAGGAGGAATGTACTGAAAACCCCCATTCCCCATGCCGCAGTGGGGAGGAAGAAGGGAGCAAATTTATTACTAACATCTGCGAAGAAGGTAGGGATGGGGGGAAGTGGAAGTGTTAAGATCTGGAGGAGGAAAGCAGCTTGTGAGGAATTGCCAGAACCCCACACCCCATTCCCTGCCCCTCTTTCTTCAGGGGGGAAGAAGGGAGTAAAATCATGAATGAAGTCTGCTAAGAAGGGAGGGGTGGGGGGAACGTGCTTTAAGACCTGGCTGCACTTCTCATTACCCAACGTTGGTTCACTGGGCGTGTAGTTCTAGTGTAATAAATGACTTTCCTTTATTCTGTGTTGAGTCTGTTTTGCCCATTGCACTAATTGGAAAGTGATCCCTCTGTTCTTATCTTGAATCATAAGCCTCACAATATATATTTTCTCCCCTTTTCAGCTGAAAAGGGGAGTGAGCAAGCAGCTTTGGTGGGCATTTGGCCTCTAGCCAGGGCCAAACCACCACAGAATAATTCTAAATCCTTGAGCACGTCTTTCACAGACAGCTACAGATTAGATCTCCCTTTACTTGACTATGTGAAGTCTAAATTGTTTGTAGAACTATCATTCCTGATGGGTTAAAAAAAAAAAAAAATCTGTCCTTTCATCTAAAGAAATGCAGTACCTAAATGTTTATACACACCTCTCATTATGTTGGCATTGAAGAGTTATGCTACCTAAGCAGTCATCTATCCTTAAAAATCAACACATCAGTTAAGAAATGTTATCACATTTCCCTAGAAACTGTAAAGTTATGTAGATCAGATTGACTGTTTCACATCTTCATATATGCTTGCTAAAGCTCCTGGTCTAGATCTTCCAAAGTATTCCGCCTCCTAATTCTTATGGAAATCAACCTGATTGATGCATGTATCATGTGTTTAACAGAGAAGGTAGCATATTTCAGCTCTTCTTCCCTCTTTTGCAGGGTTTTTATCAAATTTCTTTACTTTTGGATTTGACAGGTTTCTCTGGGTAGTCAAGTACAGGTCTTTCAGTATGTTTTTAAATATAGGTTTCTTGCTTTATTGTGACAGCTAAAAGATATGGGCTATGTTTCCAGATGTAGTTTGCCAAGACATGTATTTATGCCCTTAGAATAATTCTGCCTCTTTGGTACACTGTCTACAGCAATTTTATACCTTTCCCAAGCATTCAAGATCCTTCAAATACCCAAGGTGGATTTATATATCACCATAAACTTGGTCCCCACACACTTAAAAACAAAATGTTCTCCTACCTTTCTTCAGTCTTGCTTCAGCATAATGTAACTTAAAACGCTACATTTTGAGAGCAGAGTGAAAGAGAACATAATCAAAAGGCACTGCTGAACAGCTAGATTTTTCCTGGCTTTTGACCTACGTGAATGAATACTGACATTAGACAAGAAAATATTAAAAATTTAATGTTTACTCATTTCATTTCACCTTCATGATCTTCCCATTCAGCATCTCTCTATTTACTAGTTTTGTATTCTTTTAGCAAAACAAATAGTTGCACTGGATGATCTTTCAAGGTCCTTTCCAACTCCTAATGTTCTGTGATTCTGTGCTTCTGTGAAAACAGTACTAACAGAAATACTTTACTTTTATATCTGTCTGAGACAAATGGATGTCTGTCTAAGATACTTGTCTCTTCATTCCAAGACTCTTCATTCTAATTGTTCTTTGTTCACCTAGGACACATTACACCATTTTCCTTAGGGTGATATATTTTCCTCCTTATTCATATCAGCACTTCATTATATAACTAACTCTAATACTGATAAGTTGATCAGACCTGACACTTTTCCAGGCAGTCTAATACATAATGAAAAGCTAAAATTTTATTTGAAGAGGTCTTTATTAGTCTGACTGCCCCATCTCTGATCTCTTCTATGTTCTAGCACTGACTTTGATGATGTAATTTCACTTGGCCCTAGTTTGAGAGGGACTAAGGTTTTTATGTATGAATACAGCAAACATTAAAACTCAAAAGGAAATAAGTGAACTATTTCTGTTCAATGCAAGATTAAAATTATATTAAAGCTTCTAGCTTTAAGTAGCATAAGTTTCCCAAACAAACAGTTTCTTTCTGGTAAGTTATAGTGTAGCATTAAAAAAAAAATCTAATAATAGAGTTTAAGATGAAACTGGATACAGTTATGAATCATGATGAGATTGCCTGTCATAGCACAAGTCTTGACTCACTGGTTCAAAAATCCAATTTTGCAATCCCACCAGTAGTTGTTATAGTAGAAGAAAGGACCGGTGAATTTGTTGTCCTATATCTCCACGGGTTTCTTTTGCATTCAAATCTTTGACAGTTCTACATCTTCAGAAATGCTTTCTATCATCTGTGTTGTGTCTTGTGGGAAAATTCTCTACCTCTTCCTGTTCTTATGCATTTTATAAGTACATAGGCAAGTAGAAAAGGTCACTGTGAAGTACATGATTTCAATTATGCAAGAGAGTAGCAGGCATCTAGTAATTTCAGTACTTTTGCTATACAGCATAGTTTTTTATAGGAACATAAACAACCTATATAAGACATATTTTATGTAAGGCTCAAAAAGTCCTAAATATTGCTTCCTCTGCTAAAAAAATGCAGTTTCAATTAGATCACAAAGGTGGTTTCAATAAGATCACGATGGTCTCATGTAGATCTTGAATTTGCAAAATTTCCAGCATAGAGTACCCATAACATAGCATATTGCAGAATTATAGTATACTTGTTCCATTGTATTATCATGCAATACTATGATAAATTTAAAATAATCATAAGAAACAGTATGCAGGGCAGCAGTATAGTACACATAGCAAACTATTCTTAGTAACCATTGCTAAGAAATTACCTTTTGGTATTTATCAGTGCAGGTACAGATTTACAATCAGCCCTGAACATATATACACACCTCTCTCCCTTGCAAATTTGATCCATGCTGAACCATGCAGAGTTATGGTCTCTCAGAGTTTCGCTCATTGCCATTACAAGGACCACTAATGTTCATTCTTGTTAACAATATCAACTAAAAGCAGGAAGGAAATCAAGAATGAAGACTAATCTGGCGATGACCAGTAGATGTCAGTTTGCAGGGACATACAGTTCACAGTCACCACGGTACTTAGGAACTAATCTTTAAACAAATAAGCCCTCAGGATGCTTAAAACTAATGGCATGTTTAAATACATTACCGAACTGTAAATTTCAAATTTCTCATAATCAAATATTCAGCTTTTAAATGTACTTATTTCTTGAAGACCAGACAAATTATTTTCACCTATGTCTTATTATTTCATATTTGTTGTGGTTCCAATAATAGAAGGAGTGACAATTTCATCTGCTTCAATATAAGATCAGTTATTACAAATTAAGATGCATGAGACAGAACACTTAGGATGATAGATAATAAACTATATATGCAAGACACTATGCATAAAAGATCAGATAAAGAAAAACTAATTCCTTTCCAAAAAAGCATTATAATTTTGTACATATGTTTCAGTGAAATGGATATTTCATGTTCATAAATGTTCATAAAACATGTTCGTAAAACATCATCATACATCTTTGTTTTACCTCTCACAGAGATTGACACAATAAGGATTTTTTGTTGTCCTAAGCCTTACTCATGAACCGTCACCTCTTCGTTACAGATAGTCTATAATTACAGGACAAAAACATAGTATTTAGGGCCAATCACAACTTAAATACTTTGTTTTCAATAAGTTCGAAGGATAATTAGGCAATACTGTTCTTTTTCATGGTTTAGGATGGATTCTTGTCCAATTTCCACCAACAAAAATTTACAATGAACCTACCTATTCACAGTGAATTTGCACTAATATAAGTAGAGACAAAATCTGTATGATTCTACTATAGATTTTTGTATTTGCAGCATTAAATTTGGGGTTTCATTAAAATTTTGTCACAATTTTGTTGCTGCTGTTTTAAATTTTCATATAATTTGCACCAATTATTCATTTTAGGCACTATCCATAAGACAGGAAAAGATCACTCAGAAGCAGAAAGAAACTATATATTTTACATCCTCAGAACTATTGTGACATTCCTTTTATATGGCTACCCTAGAAAACTGAAGGGTCATAAATTTAATTCAGTACATTTTAGTTCCTATCCAGTATATAGAAGCTTTTTGAAAATTATTACAGATCTATATAGTAGCAATTATGCACACTATAGATATCTTTAAAAACTTATTACTCCATTGGCTACCACAAACTGAATGCTCCCTGTTGCAACATCACTCAGCACGTCTCTTGGAAGCCATCTGCAATGATTTTTAAATTTGCCCAAGGCAGCCAGTATTAATGTAATGAAGAATCCTATAAATAAATGTCCCTATCAGCCCATTTAAGTTTTTCCACCAAAACAATTTATCTTAGATTATGTTTCTTTCCCACTTAACATTCCCAACCTCAACCAAAAATAAATAACTACAGCTCTAGTTTTTTTAAATCCTCATTGAATTAAAAATAGCCCAATAATAAAGTCCTATCACACTATCACTGTAAGGTTAAGGATTTGTTTTCTATCATATCTGTCAGAAAATAAGATGAACTCCATTCCTTAATCTCACCATAAAACAGGCATTTTCAATATGTGGGTTGCAAAGGGTTACATATTAAGGTTAAATTCTATCCTGACCAACTACAGGTTCATTCAGGGATATAAACAATTTGTTTATACTCATGTTGAGCATCCAAGCTGTTGGTACATGTTGTTTTCACCTTTGCTGAGTGGGTTGGAGTTTTTATGTTACCTGGCCAAGTGACAATGCCAAGGGACACAAGATAAACTGGAAGAGGGTACATTTAGACTAGATATAAGGAAGAAGTTTTCCACTGTGAGGGAGGTGAGGCACTGGAACAGGTTTTCCAGGGAGGTTGTGGCTGCCCCCTCCCTGGCAGTGTTCAAGGCCAGGTTGGATGGGGCTTTGGGCAACCTGGTCTAGTGGAGGGTGCCTTTACTCAGAGCAGGGGGCTTGGGACTAGATAATCTCTAAGGTCCGTTCCAATCCAAACCATTTTATGATATCATATATGATATGACCCAAGAGTCATCGCAAATTAGCTATCCTAGGAAAAGTTTTTTGAAATTATCTGTTGATTTATTATCCAGTTTATAACTTACAGAAAACCCTACAAAGGAAACTATTTTCTGCATAGGAGGAAATGAAACCTAACAAGAAGTTTGCCCTTGATCAGTATCTATTTCAGAGAAGGGAAGCCTGAGGGCAGTGTATGTGAAAGGGCTAGATCTTGGCTAACACTGTTACCCAGGCATATTGTCAACTCTTTGAGTGAAACAAAGAAAAAGTCATCTGGTGCTAAATTAAATTAAAAGTAGTTAGTACGGACAGATTTAATTTATGGCCACATACCTCTTTCTAAATACAGTAATTTTCTTATATCTTTCATTTTAGTATAATAAATTCTTGTTGACTTTATTCAGAGATTTGGCAGATACTAAAAAAATATTTCAAGGAAAGCTGCCAAAGCCACCATCACTACATTCTCAAGAAAGTGCTGGTCTTGAGGGTGCTCAGCTACTCAATGAGAGATGTGAGGGCATTTAGAGTGTGAGTAGCTGGTAGTCCACAGGACTGGGAGGCAGTATTGCAGGAAATTATGTGGAAAACATGCCTCAGGTAGGAGGAAGATATGTAGCAAAATAGTAAGGACATCACCTGAACCCCAGAAATTAAAATTATCATTACTTTATAATTTCATATTACCATGGATTTTCATTTACTCAACAGTGCAAAATATTTGGCTGCTTGATGCTTATTGCTGTATTTCTGTCAGCCATAAAACAAGAGATCACACAAAAACAGGACAGCTGCAGTCATTTATGCATATTTATACACATGCTTGATCCAGCAGTAAATGCAAACTGTCACTTGTTAATGGTCACCCTTTCTAAAGTGTTTCTCTCTGTGGTGCAGTGGCAAGTATTTCTGATACCAGCAGGACTTCTCAGAACATGCTCCATTACCTTACTTGCTTTGCTGCTTCACCAATGAGGCTAAACAAGTAAAGATCAAACAGTACAACATTTGGTGTTTGTTTTTTTACACTGCAACGTTCTATGTTTATTTTTACATTAACTGAAAACAAAGAAAGTATATGTCAATGGTAAAAATAAGTGGTGAAGGGACAGGAGACACAGAGGGGAAAAATAATTTCATATATCAGCATAAACAACCTCCAGTCCTGAAAGCTCTTGACTATATCCGGATTAATTCAATGTGAAAGTTCATGCATATTGTAGGAAATACAGTAAAATAATACTGAAATGGAGGTCCTGGTTCCAAACATTACCTTTCCATCCAAATGCAACACAAACTTCTAAAGGGTAAATAAGCTATTGATAACTGTGAAGAATCAAAATTCAGTATTCGCCATGTTCTTTTACCTTGACCTTAGAAAAGACTAACTGGAAAATAAGACCTCTTCAAACTGCTTCAACCTACTTCGTTACAATTCCATGTTCATCACGCCAGACCAGTTTTCTTTGTCAATTATCTAGGCTATTCTCTTTGCCTATGTAACCGGTTAGACCTCTTTAGAGTATAGTTTAGAAATAACTTCTGTACTCTGCAGTGATCTGTTTCTTCCTGCTGTTTTTTTTAAAAGTGCATATGTCTTACTCTTGCAACTATCACCATCACAGAGCTCTAGCAATTTCAGTTCATTGATAAGATGTTAGTATGTATCATGGACTAGTAATGCAAGTGGCCAGTGCTTTCTCAATTTTTTGTCAATTTTCTTTAAACAATGTTTTTGAAGATAGAAGATACACACATATTTGCAAATGTTAAGAGTCAGTAAAGTACTTACAGTTTTAGACTACATTATGCTATTCAGGCAAGGAATGACAGACACAATCCTGACTAGTTAAATTGGGAAGCAGTTTTTCTGCACTAGCATTATAAATATTCAGTTAATATGCATAAATGACAACTTCTATAACAAAATAGAGCTATGACTTCCAGCGTATTTTCCCCATAGCTGCTATCTTTCTATGATGCCCTTTACAAACAAATCATCATTACTCTGCAATGGAAGGCGAGTTACCATTTCTTATATGAAATGCAAATAAGCACTGAAGAACTGCAGACAAATTTTCAACTATGAAGATCCATTAAATTTATCCTTTGCCTATTATTTTGCAGGCGCTGTTGCTGCATTGTCTAAGGGTGATACATACTGGTACATCTAGGGTGTAAATAATCCCCTTCTTCTCTAGCTGCACCTAATCCATCCAGCATGAGTTCTTTGTCAAATTAATCAATTTTTATTTTAATAGGAAAATCACTTTTGCATTTGGAAGTTGTTGAAGAAAAACAAAAAAGAAAGGAGACCATTTCATTCTTTAAGTCCACATAGTTTGCATACAGAAGTAAAAAATAAAACCCAAACCTTAAATTTCTAGAGGCTTGTTGTGGGGGTTTTTTTGGGGTAAATTTAGAAAGTCAACAAGAGAAAATTCTCACACTTAAACTTGGGAATCTAATTTAGGAGTCATGCTGCCTACATAGTGAAGGCAGAATTCAAATGCTTGAGCACACAGTTTAGTCATTCTGAGCACACTTTGGATTTCCAATTGATTTTATGTATTCTTCATATGGAAATGTGGTTCCCAAATGCAAACATCTTAATTAGATACCTGCAGTTAATCATTGTGGGTACTCTTTACGGGAACCAGATTGAAATTTGCCACGCTTCAAAATAAAGCAAGAGTGCACCACAGAATGCTGTGATGGACCCTAAACCAATTAAAGTTTACAGTTACCTCTTGAGCTAGCACCTAATTCTCATGGCTAGCACCGTCTACAGTTTTCTTCACCATAACTCATTGGTGCCTAATGATGAGTGGTTTTGGTTTGGTTCTTCTTGGTTGAGTTGTTTTTTGGGGTTTTTTAACTTCTCCTGGTTCTTTTTGAGAAGATTCTGGTCATTTCATAGATATTTGGGTCTCACCTTCTCATCACAGCTTTGATATGCATCTGGCTCCCAAACACATTTTTTATTTACATAAAACATCACACATTTCATAATACATTATGAAAATGTATTGATCCTATCATAAAGAAGTGGCAAGGTTTTTTCAAGATCCAGATGCTTCTTCGTGCCACGACTATTGTTTTTCATGATGTGGGAATTGCACCTAAGAGGGTAAAAACACCGATGTCCACTTATCTCTTCTACCAACATTGTAGGTGAAGATCTGCAAGGTTGGTAAAAGCAGCAGCCAAAAGAGGGAGTCCTATGGCAGCAAAATGGACCTGTTTGGCTAGAGAATGCAGAATACACAGGTAGATGGTTTCTATACATAATTTTGAAGGCCACAGTACTTGGAGTGAGACATTTTGCCTCATTGAATATTAAAGTCAACACCTTTAAATACGCTAGTGAGCTAAAAGGAGTACATGATAAACATTTATGACTATAGTACTCAACTCTCCATCCAAATCCACCCCTAGGAGGGAACAGCTAAGACTGGAGTATAGAGGATATTGAAGAAGTTACCTCTGGAGGTGGAGAGAAGAAATTGAAGACCCCGAACCCCAAAAAGGCAGTCAACTGGCTGTGCTCCTTCTCCTTCACTCAAGACAAAGACGCTTTCTTGATAATTAATTCCAATGTCACCTTTTTGGTAAGAATACCTGGGACAGTACTATGCTAGAATTATAAATATAACCCTAGTCATATATTAGCCCTGTTGCAGTAAGTGCATTTATCAGTGTTGATCCCAAACGCTTTATATCTGTCACTTTAATGAAGTTTCTATTGGTTTCAACTTTCCAAAACTGCCTCAATGAAAGTCCTTCAGGGGCTCTGACAGGCAAATGTTGTGTCTGATATGTGGCTATATGTATAATCATTTAGACATAAACTGTTGACCATTATGGGAATAAGATTGGACCAAGCTGCACCTAGACTTCTTCCTGTGAAGAAGTTTAGAAGCAAGGGGTCCTTTCTGAATGTCATGACTCAACACACATCAGACTCTTACCCTTTGTGTGGCACATGGTATAAAGTCAAGAGAGCCCTAATTTCAGTAAGGAACTTGCAGTCGAACATGAGTTACTCAGGGTCTGTTCAAGAGGGAATATGCATGAGGTGAATTCAAGATCAGTGGCATCCAGTCCAGACATCTTTTACCTCAAGGTGATAACTGAATTAAAGTTCAAACTTTTAAAGACTGGAAATAGAGCAACACCATTTGTATTTTCTTAGTCATAGTAGGAAGGCATAAATGTAAGTATCATATTAAAAATCCACCTGGGAAAATTTTTTCAAAGCAAAAGATTACCATCCTGAGTCTGAGAGAGTGGTGCAAGACCATCATGTTTCCTTGGACTCCAGGGAAAGAGAGATCTTTATAAAGGTCAATAGCATAATTTTAGCCTAAATAAAAGAAGCAATCTTTGATACAATACAGTGTATATATACATAATGGGAACACCATGTGTATTCCACAGCTGAATCCGACAGGAATGGCTGAGTTGCTACACCTATTTCCTGGTATTAATTATATGTTATATTTCAAAATTATAGAATCTATTAACTAATTCTATGGAGCCATTATATTATCATCAGTCAGATTATATCTGACTGTTACTATGGGATCTTTACATGATTGGCTAGATAGTTTACTCTGTTCTAAAGATACTGGTGAACTTTTAAAAGCCACTTTGTTACTTAGAAGCAAAAATCTAAATGGCTTTTAATATAATTAACACTCATCCAGAATTACTTTGATGAGAGTAAAGTGATAGTCCCAGGCCATTTCATCAGTCTTTCTTAAACATCTTAGCACATAACACGTATTAATTAGTGTGTATGAAAACCTACAAAAAATGTCTTGTGAAATAAATAGAGAGTAAGTTAGATTGAAATTTAATAGGATTTGCACTAAATCACATAAATCCTTTCAAAGGTACTACACACACACCACTGGCCAACACTTAAAATTTCTTCTTGTAAAAGGTTGAAAAAAAATCAACCCAAAACAGAGAAACTCGCTTATTTTCACCAAAATTCAAGGGCTACAGTTTTGATTCAATTCACTTCTCAAAACAAGCAGGACAAAACCCAGGTTCTTCTATTAAGGGACAAATTAAAACCACCATCTCTGGGACCCTATTCACCACCTGAAAAAAGATACAAGACATCTGAGGATACTATGTGACAGAGAGGTAAATCACTTTCTTATCTAGTTTATTGCACTGCAAAGTGATCTGAAGTTTGTTTCATTTTCTACATGTGGACAGCCACAAGCAGACCCTTTTTACACTACAAATGTACTTAGAATCATAGAATGCATTGGGTTGGAAGGGACCTTTAAAGGCCATCATCTAGTCCAACCCCCCTGCCACAGTAAGCGGGGACACCTTTAACTAGATCAGTTTGCTCAGAGCTTCAAGCCTGACCTCAAATGTGTCCAGGGATGAGGCCTCCACCACCTCTCTGGCAACGTGTTCCAGTGTCTCACCTCCCTCACAGTGCAAAATTTCTTACTAATGTCTAGTCTAAACCTACTTTGCTCTAGTTTAAAACCATTGCCCCTCTGCCTATCGCTACATGCCCTCACAAACAGTCCTTCACCAGCTTTTCTGTTGGCCCCTTCAGCTACTGGAAGACCCAAGGGAACTTGTGTCCCCACATTACTGAGGTAACGAGCCCACATGAAGCCTTCATCATTGAACTTTAAGATTCTAGTCTGTGCTGCAGGGTTTGGTCCCAGACAGCTCCACATCAGTTTTAAAACATTATTAAGGTAATAAGCACTCTTCACCTATGTAGAAAAAGGTAGTGGACCATATACTATAACTTAGGTTTTAGAAAGAAAAATATTACTTGAGCAAATTATGAAAACTTCAGACAAAGCATTTACAATATGAAAACTCCTAGAGTATGGGCAACTGTAGCAGAAATGCTCCCAATAGAATCAGAAATGCACCTTATGATCCTCTGGGGTTTTTTTCCTTTCCCTTTCTTAAAAGACAGGATTGAGTAATTAAAGAAATTTTATAGGAAAAAATGGCCCCTATGAAAGTCTTATATATTAACAATGTAGGGCACGTTAGAAATATACAGCCTCCATGCTTATAAAACAAGTTAGCATTTCCTACATACTATATTATTAAGATCATTATACAGAAATCAGAATCTCATATTGTATCTAGCCTTCTGAAGTGATGTTAAATTGCTTCTCACTCCTCCAAAATAGCATATTATACTTCAAAAACCTCACAATGTGTCACCTGTGAAACACCTCTAGATTCCTGTCTCAGGAAAAATTATTTAAGTATGATCCATCATACAACATGTCCACTTGTACAAGCCTGTAATTTTTAATGAACAAAATAATCATACCTACCAGCATGAGAACAACTAATTTATAATTAAATTTATTTCTTCTTAAAATACACAGTGATTTGAGTGTCATCTACAAAATCAAGAGCACCTTTTCTCCCCACACCTCAGAAAACTCCATGCTCAGTTAAAGGACCTGGGAAACTAGAATCTCCCTCATTTGCTTATCTGGCATGTTCACTACGGCACTATACAGATTCTCTTTCCTTTTTCTATTTCATTACTGAATGCTCCCCTGTGTTTTATATGCAGCATACACTATAAATCAACCAGGGTAAATGTACATAAAGACTGGGTGCATCCAAGCTTTCTTCTCTACCCCTAAGCACTGAGCAGCTTACTCCTTGATGAAGCATAGCAGAACATCTGTGGTGGCCTTCGCTTAGATTTACTTTGCCAGATTTTCATTAAAAGAGTGACTCAATAAAAATGTTGCTTATCCTAATAAAGCTCTTTGGAGCTTTGCAAATTTGCATTTAATACTCTTTAATGTCATTACAGCATTAATAATCTGTGCCTAAAGAGCAATAAAACTTTATATTTTCTGGTTTATGAAAGAAGCTTCATAAACCCATGATTTTCTTGTGACTCAGCTTTAATGCACCATAAATAGACACACAAGCAGAAAAGCTGTATGACACCACAGATTTGTATAAATTTATGGCTGATTCCTCTCTTAGGTATCTCTTGTTTCAGAGATTATATATAAAAATTAATAAAGATTGAGTTGTGAATAATCATTCCAGAAAATAAATGGGACTGAACTTCAGAAAATTAGTAAGAATTTACTGCATAAAGGATATCTGCTCCCTTTAGCAGCCTAAAATTTTCCCTTGGGGGAAAAAAAAGGACATTAAGATGCCTGGAAACAAACCAAGTGAAAGCCTCAGGTGAATCCTCCACTGATACACATACTGCATTTTCTCCAAATACCGTCTTAGGAACTCTTTGCCACTTTAGGCTACCTATGAGTTTTCAGAATATTACCTGTAAAAAACATTCCCAGTAACACTATTATGGGAACAGCGTCGCAGTAATGCCAATTTAAAGTCAGTGTATGTGGAAACAACCACAAACCTGAGATCCAATTTAGTCTTTCATAGCAATCAAACTCCCAGCTGTTTAAAAAACCCAGTTCTACACAGTAGGAAATTTTGGCCTAGTCATAAAGATCCAGGTTCAAACTCTACTTGTGATCCAGTAGTCTAAAGAATAGTCAGGCTGGCTGGAATATCTGGACAATGAGTCTGAAAAAGTCAGACCAATACTAGGAAATTAAGAAAAAAAATCCAGAAAATCCAATAGAGGTGCATTTCTTAACAGAAACCATAAGTGACTTTACTATGAGTTCGGAGATTCATTCTCATATGAACTCATGCAAATGTATGAAAATACTGGTGAATAGCTGAAGTCTTAATTTTAGCAAATTATAATCTCCCAAACCTGCTAGGAAAATAATTTTTCACTGTTCTAGAAATATGCCTGATATGCCACAGGATATGAAGCACTAAATGTAAGGCTGATTGAGGATGAGCTATCTTGTCTGACTCTCCAAAGACAAACTAAAAACCTGATTCATCCATAACAACTGGAAACTCAGTGACTGTTGTCACCATGGTACACACATGCAAGGATAACCTTGATCCTTTGGTGAATGTAAAGTAAAAGAAACAAGAACAAAACTCGAAATGCACCTATAAAAGCATTTTCCACTTAGTGTTTACTGATGATATAGAACTTCACTTGTTCTGCTAAAGAACAGGCCAATACTTCACTGCTGTTTCACTGTAACTAGGGTTACTCAAAAACAGGTCTTCTGAAAATGCTCTTGCTTGACCCCTCAGCTTTAGACATCTTAAAAAATGACCTGATTTTGAGAAAGTACTGAGCAACTTCCTTCTGTAAAGCACATATCCTCACAACACCTAAACATTTCAAATTCTGCTTCCAAGATAAATACCCATTTTTAATAGTGCTGACCTCACACTCCATTGTGCATGCTTTTTCAGGCACTCAGGTGAAAGTAGTGGTCTTATTTATGCTTACTTTCTAATATAAATTTATTATCAGTATCAGTAAATTTACTGAACATCACAGTAGTCTGTCCATGATCATTTAATTGCATGATACCATCAGGCTCCATTTTCTTTTCACCTTTCATGCACAAGGTGTCCTCAGCTTTTTAATAGGTCCATTTTTCTATGCTATACTCCATTCTACTCAGTTTCTAGCTGATTTCCTTTAGTTTGTACACTGATTCATTTAATAAACTCATTTATAGGCAGACTACAAAGGATCTCAAAATGAGGTGACAAAATTTGTGCAATTAAGTTTCATGAAAAAAAGAAAGAGGATGATAATCGTGATCCAAAAAGAATCTTTCCTCCCTACCTTCCCTGTTTCCAGTCTAACTGAAGTTTTATTGAGGCAAATGAGGGTGACCACTACTTTAGAACTGCAATACTAGCTTTGCAGAATAAGGAGATCAAGAAAGGCCCTGTTGAAACCAGCTGTGTGATGTTGGTTGCGCAACCATTTGTAATACTCATATTAAATTGTCGATGGACAATATGTTAAGAAAAATCAGTTATTCTTCGCAATAGTGCATGCTTCTTTTTGTTCTGTTAGACTAAAAGAAGAATCTTAATTAATTTACAGCCTGAATTTACATTCGGTGTGCAGTAACACATGTCCTCCCAGCTGGCATGGTTTGGCACACATTTTTGGACATGAAAGCATGTGGTATTTGAAAACCATCAACTCCCACACTACTGAATGTACTTTATTTTCTGATGAGAACACCTGTATTACAGTTAATACTTAGCTTGCCACTTTATCTTTCAACATGATCACACCCGAAATACTAAGGTCAACACGGATTGAGAAAAGGTGGGAGCAAGAAAACCTTTGAAGTACTGACAATATTTCCATGACCTCTGCTCATTTAGGACCAAGATCTGAAAAAAAAAATTTAAAATGCAGGCATCTTGTAGCCACACACATTACTTGAGCAAATGTCTTCCTTTCGGAAATTTCTATTGAGATAATACAAAACTACATCACAATTCTCTATGAAGCAGAGTTTGGGTGAAAGATAAGACAGGCACAAAGCCAAAATTCACCATTCTATTCCAGCCCTTTTTTTGTGGGTTTTTTGTTTGTTTTTTAATCAGTATTGAAAATGTTCAGGACAAATGTTTTAATCTCTTAAAAGTTAAAATTTTACAGGTTACTAAAATGATAGAGTCAGTCTTCACAGCACAGGGAATTCAATTGGATTAGAGATCCCCGTTGTATTATGCTTGTTTCTTCTCCTGGAAATACTTCTCTCTGCTGAACTGAAGAAGATCTTACTTCAGTGTTGTAGTGTGGAGGACAGCAATTCAGTATTGAGAAAGCATTCAGAACTTTGCATTCATATTCATCCTAAATTATGGTGAAAAGAGTGGAAATGAAAGTGTTCACAAAAATTAATTTCTGATGAGTTTTCCATGTTTTGACTGAAAAATAAGTCTGTAATGTTCAGAACACTGGACTTGGGAGTAAGACACTGCCAATACAGACAGAGCAAACACTGTTCTGGATAAGGCAAGCATTGGCAAAGAGAGCACTTATTCAAATGAAAAATATAAATAACTGACAAGGCTGATATCTTAAATTATTACAAATTATGAACTATTCTTGCTGAAAGATAAATTTCAAAAGCTTAGGTGTTCTTAAAAAACACAGTGAAAGTTCATTTATTTATTAATCATTAGGTCAGCCACATCAAGAATCAAATCACTGGGAAAATCACTAACTTTATAAGAAAGTTTTACAGTTAATCATAAGGAGCTAATTCATTAAAAAATATGTACAAGTTGTCTACATTTTAAAAAAACAGGGACAAGAAATGTAGTGAACTCTATCAGCAGAATACAGAGACTGTGACAGCAATGCTAACCAAGCCTCAGCTCCTCCGGGTTTGAGTCACATTTGGGTCATTCCATGCAGAACATGCAGTTCTCCTCACTGGAGCTTTTCTCATGATTGATGGACACTTACTGTTATGTTTGGGTACTTAATATTGCAGTCTTCTCATACTTTGTAGGGCACTGATTTAGGTCTCTCTTGTTTACTCAGTATATTATTGCCATATCAACCTGATCACTTTTAAACTTTTATCTGTCAAATTTCCTTGCAATTAAGAAACCAGTTCAAAAGCTATTTATAGTAAGAGAAAAAGGCAGTGTCATCATACGCATCTAATTCTTTAGAAAACCCAGATAAAAATGGCAGAGATGTTATAACCTCTAATTTTTCTGTAAAGTTATAACCTGTAAAAATTATAACCTCTAATTTTTTCTGTAAAAAAAAAAAACCAAAAAAGTATTGATTTGATGAATTTATGATTACTGTTAATATGTACTGTAAGAAAGGCAGGACTCTGATACCTCAGTTACCATGTGCATTTCTATTATTAATAAAATCTTTCCAGTTGACACTGAAAATAAACAAACAAAAAAACCCTCAAATTTATTCTTTACACAGCTCTCAAAATTCAGATATATCACTCTGGCAAGATGAAGGAAGGACACCAGAGGTGTAGTGGGCACCTTAAACCATTCATCAGGGTGAGAAAAATTAGACAAACAGGTGTCACAGTTCAAGACCAAACTGAGAGTGCAGATACACTAAAACACTTCCATCACAAATTTTCAAATTATGACACAACCTCCTTGCCCTGCAAGGGGAGAGGGTGCAGGGTGAGTGAGCGCCCCAGGGTCTTACCCCATGGCTCATCCCCCTCCTCCAGACCTTTGGGCCATCCTTGACATGCACCCGGGGCCTCTTCCCCAGCCAGCCCCACACAGGGGTCAGTTACAGACCAGTAGAGTATACTCTATGCTTATTGATCCGTTCAAATCCTCGCGGGAACTGGTGACTGGCAGTGGTCACGGGCCTCCAGAGGATGTCTGCAGCCTCCACAGCAGGCAATGATGGGGCTGACAGTGTCCATGGCACCTGCTGCTGTTAGGCTAGGGTTCTTCTCAGCCCACAGGACCAAGTGCTGTCTATCCCTCAGCACTGCTGCCAGCCAGCCCTAGTTAAATTCCTGAACTTATTCCTGAATTTATATGGCTACATTTCCTATCAACAAGGTAACAAACCTTAGCCTAATGTTTGGTGAGGAGGTTGCTGAACTGATTGAACTGCTGGCAATTTTTCTTTCTTTGGTTTCTACATTGTGGTATTCTTTCCCTCTGGTTTATTTTATACACAGCATTATTAAAGTTTTTAGTGCACTGTGTTCACAGTCATTAAAAACAACAACAGCAAAAAAAGAAAAGCAAGTATTACAGCAGAATATTTTAGATCTGCTATTTTGGATAAAAGAAAGAGACGTTATTATGGGGAAAAAAAACCAACAAAACACTTGGTAAGCAACTTTCCTAATAAAAATTTAACACACACCCCCTCCCAAAAAAAACCCAAAACCCACCACCTTTATATATTCCAAATATGGTACTTCGGTCATCATATGAAGCTTCATAAACATAATCATATTTATGAGGCTGCAAGGTAGATATGAACCCTTCATCAGAACTTACTGCAAGATGTGGCCATCTCTATGGTTTTTGAAACAGAAGAAACTCCTGCATAAAACCCTCTGTAATCTGTTGGAAGTAGGATCTCAGCATTATGCATTGGAAAATGAACTCATTTTAGTTGATTAAATGTAGCTGAACAGATCATTTGCTTTTACTAGCAACAATAAACAAATGTTATAATTCTCGTAATATATATGTTACAATAGGACATAATTTTTCTAGACATGAGGCCCTTTATCATAAAGCCTCCTTCTTCTATACCACGATAGTTAAAAGTAAAAATAATAAAAGCGTTGTTACCAGAAAGGAGATAGTCCCCTTGTGGTGTTTGGAGCTTTGTGTTGGAAGGGATTTTATAGCGACAGTAAAAGATAAATACATTTGCCATTCGAGTGAAGCAATGAAAGAAACCAGTGATAGAGTCGCAGTCTTCATTTAAATAATGCATAGGCTTTGTTGGTAAAATTGCAAGCTCATCTCAATTTAAAACCCAGATACTTGTTCACAAAAAGCGAGTCAGTCAGATATATATTTGGATACTGAGAACAAGCAGCAAAACCACCTTTGGTTTTGCTATTTTGTTCTCACTGGAGAAGAGCAAAGTTCCATAAGATACTTTTCAACATGATCCTTTAGAGCTCTGGTTTTCTGCTGCTGTTGGACTCTGTAGCCCTTTTTTACTGCAAACAGCAGCTAGGCTGTGTGCCAGACCTACAACAACTCTCAATAGCACTCTATCTTCAGCAGAAATGCACTGAATACTCACTTTAGTTAATATAATTAAAGACACTTTCTTACTGTAAATGCAGGAGTCCAGAGTAAAGCTTCCTGCAAACAGGTGAAACTTCTCTCCCCCACTTTCACACATCTGCTGACAAACCATAAGTTTTTACTCTTGCACATAAACAAAACACTAAAAAAAAAAAAATCTATTTTCTCAAGCACTTGTTAGTGTTTTGATAACTTGTTCACCAAAGCATGCTCATCAGGTCTGACAGTAAGACAAACAGTGAGCTGAAGCCAGATAACATCCTGTGTTCTTACTCACATCTTAAGCTGAAGAAACTCTATTGAATTTAATATGACTGCACAGATGTAAAAACTGTGGAACAAGAGTTTTCATTCAAAAGCACAAATAAACAGAAGTAAGACTCCACGTTTCCTTTTAATATTCATCCAAGGATGAAAAGCTCTGCCTTGCAAAACATCACAGAAATTGGTTTTGAGGCCTACCATTATCGCATTATACAAGAACTTTTTTTTTAAGCTCTGCAGCAATGGTGATAATTTAATTCTGCACACTTTCTGGAGGGGGTATTTTCTGAAGGAAAGACTTACTAGTGACTAAGCCTAGCATGCAGAGAATGAGCTCTGTGCCTCAAGAAACTACTACTTCCAGTGACGGATAGGTTTGAAATATTTATGAGAAAACTTAAGCCAGAGGTGTTTCTCTTACATATTATTAGCTTAAGCTGGAAACCCTTTCAATATTTATTGCAGAAACAGCCAGCAGTCTCCCATTTGTTATTTTTCAAACAGACTCTCTTTAAATGCAGAAGTGGAAGTTGGCAAGCTCAGGAGGTCATTTCTTCCACTGCATAATTGGCATGTTCAGAATACCAGTCTGAACAACTGGCCTTCTCCTGAAAGCAGATAATCCTGAAACAGCATACTACCAAAAAGCTTTTATTTTCACTTATGTTTTCCACATGCCACAGAAATTACAAACTTGGACAGAATTAATGTTGTTCCATCATGGTTCAAAGAGCATTTTCCATTATAGATAAACCACAATCTTAACACCATATAGTATGTAGTTCTCACCATTATGGACTGTCTTCATTTAATCACCTCTTCATTTATTTTAAATGTTTTAGCAGCATCCCAACTGTCTACCTTTGATTTACAGCTGCTAATGAAAATGGGATAATGCAGATTTCTGTCACCTGTTTCTGTTCACACTTTGTCTATGAAACAAAGCCTAGTTTATTTGAGCTGTCATAATAATATTTTTTTTCTGAAGTAAGAGTTCTAGAAATTACTATTTATTCCCACAGACTTTGATCCAGCAATTCAATATTAGACACAGTCCCATGAACCAAAATACCCCGTTAAAGTCAGTGGGACTTTCTCTTTTCATTAGCCCATGCAAGTGCCCTGATTGCAGGATCAGGTCTGATGAGTGCAACCTGTTGATCACAGTCTGGCTCCATTTCTGTATTTCATTGTATTTGCACCCTTTTACTGATAAGCTAATCGTTTCTGCTTCCTAAATGACTACCAAGAATGGTCAAAGTATCCATGTGAATGGTTTCTACATCAGCACTCACATGAACCTGCAAGAAAGCTTGAGAGATTTTTGCATTCCACTGTTACCTCAGGGATTGAATTAATCTCAGTGAATTTATATGCATTTGTGGAAGTGAATATAAAACAATGGTGAATATCACTGAACACAATTCAGCACTTCACTGATTGAATATTTGTGAATACTTTTTAGAAGTCCTCTTTCTTTACTATCCCTTCTGCACAAAAATGCAGAGGGTAGAGACTTTCTTTTATAGTAGTGCATTAAATTCTCTCTAGGGTTCACATTAGAAAGAAATACAAGTGGCACACATTTTTTCTCTGGTTCATCTCCAATATCCTTGGTTTTTTGTCTAATAGTGTAGCATGTAATAAAGAAAAATAAGCTTCAAACCTAAATTGTCATAAATTACATTTCAGAGTTAATATCCTCTTAATTAAAGATAGCATTTAATACCTCTTAGAGCTACAGTTTCAGCCTATCTGCAGATGTACAAACAGCAGCTCATATTTTGAAGCAAGCTTTTGTCTACAGACAGGCTATTGCTCTCTTCTTTCCCTGTCTCCTTTTTTTAATGCAAGATCTTGCACTACAAAACTTGAAAGGTTACTAGGTAATTCCATATATCACACACTCCTCTCACAGCAATGTGGGCAATGCTATAGAAATCTGAACTCATGGTGGTGATCTAGTTTCAAGAAAAAAGTAATAGTATTGCAGTAAAACAGTTACTGTCAGTGACTAGAGCAATCTCCTCTATCATTTCACCCACCCAGTGTAAAAGATTTGCAAGTGTTTTGGAAAACATATCAATAATCTCTGGAGATATTAGGTATTCTGTATATACTGTTATACATTAAATATATCAATAATCTCTGGAGAAAATTGAGAAAATCTATGAATATGAAGATGAATAGTAGAGTGGGTACAGTGTTTTCAAAGAAAAGGATTGCTTAGTAGTAAAATCAGACAGGTAAAAGTCAACACACTTATACTGCTGTTGCTCTAGTCAACACAATAGCAATAAAATAGGCATTTGCTTTGACATAATGCAAATTCAACAGAGGCATCTGTGGCATATCGAAATTCTACAATTTGTTTGATGAAGTGGGGACTTTTCTATTAAAATACAGCATTATGGAAGTCATAGTGTTAATTTTAAGCTTGAAATACAGTGTATTTTCTTTTTATATTGATGCTGATACAGTTTCTATTAATGCAATTGACAGGAGTTAACTTCCAGCTTCAAATTCTCAAGGATAAGATTTTAAAACTGAAAATTTCAGTCAAGCAATTTAATTTTTTCAGTTTCCTTTCCCTACAGAGGAATTTCCTGCAGTACCATTGCTCTGTTGTGATGGCATATTTTACAGTATTGTTAGGTGTTTAAAGTGTCTGCCTACCGCACTTGTGGATGTAGAGACTATCATCTCAAAAATCTCAGAGGACTGCAGCTTCTGAGTTCAGATTTAATCAAGGATAACTGCCACCCTACTGCTTCCTCTGGTGATGGATGTAATGTCGTTAAGAACACATGACGCTATTCATCAATAGCTTTAGTCACGCAAATCAAAAATACATGGCTTTTCTCGACTTCCCGAGTTCTTCGCTGAAAGAGCCCTCTCCACAGCTGCAACAGGGACTTCAGTAAATCTTTAGGAGATATCCTGAACAAGAAGGCTACATGTCATACATAAATCTATATTATCTAATTTCCAAGAGAAAAATCACCGTTCTTCAGAAATTACTTGTCATTTTTGAAAGAGGGACAATATTTTCTTATACCTGAACAAAAATTTCGTTTCTTCTTTCCTAAATACACATTTTTGTTGCTTTTCCTAAGTTAAGATTTCAGATTTATTTCTCATTTGAACATTTCTACCAGAAACGTAATCAAAATTAACAAAAATTCTATTAGATAATGTACACATATTTTATCATAAGTAGAGGTGATACAATTTCAATTATTCTCTATTCTGAGAATACATTCTCTTAATTAAAATTTGTTTGCATAGTCTTAATCTCATGCTATCCTATTGATTACATAAAGTTAGAATCATGTATTTGTCGTATATGTGATGATGATTCTCTATATATTCTAGATATTTCTGAGCCAAGCAAAATTGAAAAAGATGTTAATTTTAATCTGAAATTTTGCACAGCATGGAATAAGGATTTGTATGTTATCTTTAGAAGCAGCAATTCTTGCCCAGAAAACACAAAGAACAACAGCTAAAAATGAAAATTCATGCCCATGGATTGCTGAGCCCTCTAGGCTAGTTCACTTTCTTTGTAAAGACACTAATTGCACCTCTCTGGATCAAAGAGAGGAGATGGAGTGCAGACCTTGAATGGAAAGCCTTATATGGTAAAGTATCTTCCAACTAACCTGTAAGGATCTACTCAGTCTGAAAAGACCCCTGCATAAATAATTATCTATCATCAAGGCATTATCCTGGAACACAACAACATCCAGATATGAAATTCCTCAAGAAACACCACTACTCATTTTGCTTGTTCAAATGCTGGCCACATTATTGATTTTGATGCAAGCCAACCGTATTGAACTTGCATCGTTTGCATTCTGTATGATGCCTGGAACCAAAGAAAAGACTGAATGTAGCAGTTTGTACCAGTGGGGAATACTGCAGTGAGTCAGTCAGATGCAACCCAATAATAAGTTGTCACAACAACAGTCCTCTATGTGCAATGTAGCCATAACCATTAAATATTTGTAACCATCCAGTGTAACAGAAATATGGTTAGATCACAGCAATATGCACCAACTTGTCCTCTGAAAGCTAGACATTCTCAGACAAGCATCCAACTAATGCAGAGTGCTAAAATTACTAATAATTTCAGAAGTGTGATTAAAATGTGATTTACTAACAAGTCTTCAATGCCCAAATCCTATTGACTTTCAAGCCTTATTACTTTGATGGTTTTAACACACTAAATTACTGTTGTCAACACATTAGCAATGAAATAGCTACACAGAATAGTACAAGAATCAAGCAAGTGGTTCCATTAATTGCTAGCTTTATGCTCTTTGCATTTCCATAGCTTTATTCCCTTCGTCCACTAAGTTTTTCATCTCCCTGCTTACAAGCTCAGGATATGGTCACTTGCCCTGAAACCTAGCAAAAGAAATCAGATGTTGCAATTGCAGCTAACTGTGGGCATGACTGGCGAGACTCCTACAGCCAAAGAATACACCACAGCTCAGCTCTCCCTCAACCTTCCCCTCAACAAGAGCATTAACTTGGATCTCTCATCTATTCAGCTGCTGAATTTCATAAAGCAGGTAGAAAAGTAATTACCTCTGATACCTTCCCCCCCACAGTTTCAAATTGGCCAACAGATTCAGAAGTTATTGAGGGAAAGAAAAATCAGACATGAAGATAGTAATTTAGTATGCCTCATTTCCTTCATTGCCAAGAAAAACAGAAGATAAATAAGACCCAACCCTGATCTTGCAAGCATACAATTGACATCATTTTACTTAATTGGAACTCCTTACATGAAGAAAGTAACATTCCTAAATTACCATTTGAAGGAGCAGAGGTTTATTGTCCAGCATTTTAGAATAAAGTGCCATTAGAGAAATGGCATTGGCTTAAACTCTCCAACCAACCCTATATCCCATGAACTATATCACATAAGTGGCAAAAATCTTAACGTTCAGAAAGGGCACAAATTCCTAGAATTCATGTTCAGGCAATCCCAAATATAATGCTGTTACAAATAATGCCAATTCAACATTTTTGTAACTCGGTGAAAACATGACTACAGAAACAATGACCAGTTCCCTGTAAATTTCCATTCTCAAATGGAAAGTGACTGTCACTAATAATGAAATCAGTGTATAATATGGAAGCATTTTGATGGCCACATATCTATTGTCAGTTGGAAGCTTTTCATACTAAATGAAACCAAAGAAACAGGATAATCTCTGAGTGTCTAAATTGTTATGGTCTGAAGTTGTCCCTGAAGGAATTAATTGCACATAGTGTGTGTGTAACCTATACTATTGCTGAATATATTAGATATCTGTGATAATACCATGCAATTTTTCTCTGCAATTACAGACAGTTATATTAAGACTTCAGATGGACTCTTCATTTCATCTGTGTAAAACCAAAAGCTCAAGTGGTTGTCTTTATTTGACCCTTCAGTGGGTCCTGTATAATTTTTTTAAATTTCTGCCCTTGGTATTCCTACCTTACTTTAGGAAGCCCAAGATATCATCCTTCAAATTATTTTTCTCAAGATAAATAGTAAAATAATCTTAAATGTTCATCACACAATATAATTGGTCATTCTAAAGAATAAAGCAAAGATAAGTAAACCTCATTAGGAAATAAAAAAATTAACATTTTATTAGACTCTAAATCCAACACAAAGTATTTCCTTTTCAGAGGAATGCATAAGAATCTGAGAACAAATTGCATGTGATATAAGACTCCCAAGCTTTCAAAAAGCAGCAAAGTCTGCCTTCTGCTGAACATACCCAAGAGGTTGGGATATTTGATTTGTCATTGATTTATGACATTGTCAAGATCTAAACATAGAACATGATAACCACATCAATTCCAAATTCTATGGAGGCTAAAAGAACTTCCCCTGCCTGCATACAAACCCCAAGTTTTTAACAGCTGAACAGTATGCAGTACAGTTCAGCTTTACTGTGTGGGTGACTTCGCAAAACCTACATTTCAAGCAAAACACCTATCTGGGATGGTAGCCTTCAGGAGAAAAAAAAAATAATTTGTATTAACTTTTCAAAGCTTTCTCTTCTGTTATGGGAAGAAAAACATGCATAAATTCAAAACACCATCACTCCTCTGGTCATAGTCCAACATTTCCCTTTATTCTTCCTTCCAATTCAAACCCACATACCCACCCCCCCCCACCTCCCGCAAAATGAAAAAAAAAAAGATATCCAGAAATATACAGCTTTTTGTTTTGAAAGTAATTTCTTTTCTTATTTGCATATTCCCCATTTAAGTAGCCTTTATAAAGGCTCTGTGATGGAAATACTGTATGTAGGTATTTATGTCATTTTACTTTCTACTCAGCTATTTTATTCATGTTTTCATATCTATCTCCCACCAAACAGGAGAAAATTTTCTATCATATAACTTTTAGTGGAAAAAAATGACTGCTTCATTTTTTTTGTAATCTTATAATATAAATTGGCAGCTGAAAATTTTTATTTCCAAAAGGTAACATTCAGTATAACTTTCCTCCAATTAATCTTGCCAGATTCTTCTCCTACAATATGTTAGAAACAAGCAAACTTAAAGACTGTGGGAGGTCTGCATATTGGTATGTACTATATGTGAATAAAGTCCTAAATTTATTTTTCCAGTCATCTATTAAAAAAATAGTAAAAAAAATTAAACTTTTCTGAATTGCTTCCAGAAGGTACCTGAATGAAAGTATGCAGGCTAGAATATTCTCTTAAGAGTTCACAATGCAAATTCTTGGAGCACACATGGCCCATTTTAAGGAAGATTGTAACTTTGAGGCATGATGACTCTCTAGTCTGGCTTCTTGTTCATCCATACCGTCATATCCCACAACACTACCATATGGCATTACGTGATTTGCTCTGCCCGATTTGTGATATAGCCCACCCCTGCCTCACGGCTTTTCACACAGCTTTCCCCACAGCTTTCCCAGGGCCTGACAGTGCTACAAAAGGGAAAGTTAACTGCCTGCTATTGAGCAGGTGATCCCCTGTAGAAGACTTCCAGTCCAAGCTGTATTACTATCCCTGCATCTAGGATCAAATTCAAGGCCACAAAGAGAAAGGAGGAAGGCAGAATTCTTTTTGGCATGTGGGCATGTGGAGGTGACTGGGAGTTAAGGCTTCTCTGCCCT
This sequence comes from Zapornia atra, assembly GCA_013400835.1. NCBI lineage: Eukaryota > Metazoa > Chordata > Aves > Gruiformes > Rallidae > Zapornia > Zapornia atra. Next base: position 80,987 of record VZTU01015807.1, read on the forward strand.
AGACAGTCAGACACAATTTTCAAGCACCATATGCCTTATTTCTGGCAAGACATAGAAAATATTGTCTTGTCCAGGGAAAGATCTTCTTCACTCACACAGAATGACTCAGGTCTTCCAGAACAGCTCTTCTTGGTCCTCAGCATGGCTATCTAGAGACCACCTAAACTACTGAGAAGAGAGAGCTTTAAAAAACAGCTATGCTGAGCCTCCTTTAGCACACTCAGGCCTGTTGCAGAAGGTGTCTAGAACCTGAACTCCAGAGCCTCCCAGGCCTGACCTCTGCTGTGCCTGGTCTCTTCCTACAAAAGCCATCTCTCATGCAAATCTACACTGGATACAATAAAAATAACGTCTCATTTCTTTGTTCAGAAATATTCTTCCTGTCTTGAGTTCCATCAGTTCCACATAGGAAGAATGTTTCTCAAGCACAGCTTCCGTGGACCAAGAACAATTCCCTCCTGACTACATTGCTTCCCATCCCTTGGGGTCATTCTTTTGGAAATGTGAATCAGCTTTTGTGAACTATGTTAGCCAAAAATCACTTTATTTATGCATTGTTACACTAAGGCAAGGCTGCCAAAGAAGGTGTAGGAAGGGCAGCCTTGTTCAGTCTGGTCTTCTTAGACATCATATTGTCACTAAGTAAAACCCATGCCTTTTTCTCTTTGCATGTTCACATAGCCTGGCTGTGGTCAGCACTGAAGATAGCTTGGGAAGGTATGATTTGTGTTGGCAAGCGGGTGGCCAAGCTGACAGAAACTACAGTTAATGTATATAGCAGCTGCTGAAGGACAAAATGGCATCTGCTGTGCATATTAGGTCTGCACCACACTACCTCTGTGCTTGGTGATGGCCTCCCAGGCTCCAAACAGATGGTTGCTATGCAGATTCAGGACATCTATCAACCCTGGTCTTGGAGTACAGCCAGGAACATTAGAGCAGGAATCCTAGGTGGGCAACCAGACTTTCTGTGAAAGGTATTAAGCCAGAGGCTTGCAGATGCTGTAGCAGGTTTCTCCTTTTTACTGTGGGGGTGAACCAGGTTCTCTCTTCAATCCTTTTCTTTCTTAGGAGAGAGTTTGACAAAGTAATTTCTGCAAGGGCCAAGGGCCATCCCCTCTAGCAGGCATTTATTTCTAATGTGGTACCACTAGCTCTCACACACAGTACTATTAGTTGTGCTCTGTGTACAGTCCCTAGGAAATAATGTAACATCAGTGTCACATCCTTGAAAAATGCATGTTGTTAGGCAGAGCCTTTGCTGAAGGATGCAATAAGTGTTGGTGGTCCTGACATGTAGTAGCTTCCTGGACCATCCAGGACCCAGACGACTTGAGCATATATAGTCAAGGAATTTGGCCCCCATACCTTGAATAAGCACGTTGATTCTATGGTTCTAATAGGATATATAGAGAGACAGTGGAATTACAATGCTATCTGTGGAAAGGGAGAAATACTTTAAACTTCATGCAAAACTATGCTTATACCAACAGCTATTTAGTTCACAAACACAACAGACAGTGAGATGATAGTTCTCTCTGAAAAAGTTCAACACTCCAGCTCTGCCAAGGAAAACTAATTAGGCTCTCCACAGAATCCTCCAGGAAAAATAGCCATCATGAAGTTAAAAACCATATTAAGGTATCAAGGTCTTTCTTCCAGAATGTTCAAGGGGAAGACTTCAGTATTTCTTTTGGAGGAAAATTTGTTTCACAGCAATGGAGAGTAAAGTTAGTCAGAAATGGCTAGAAAAGCTTTTGTGCCTCAGGCACCTACATGTTTGCAGCCCTGTCTGTAAGCCCCTTCACAACAGCTTCTCTCCTTCATCCTCTAACCAGGTGAAATTCTACTATTGAGGCAATAAAATGAAAAAACTACAGAGACCGGCTCTATGAGCAATAGACTCTGTGTTTAACAGAGATATATTACTCCAAACCTTTGCCAGAATAACAGAAGGCAACATGGAAAACTATCATGAAAAATGTGCCCATCTTGCTAGTAGACTTTTAGTCAATGATTAGCTTAAGTAGCTTAAACAAAAGCGAAGTGAGTGAGTGGCATCCCTTTGAGTAAGAAAT
>VZTU01015810.1:0-34736 GCA_013400835.1 Zapornia atra
AAGATGAGACTACAAAACATTTGGGGATGGATAAATCAGTCAGCATGATATCATAAAGGTGGCAGTTAAATTCTAAGTAAGTTAGTAAGAGGTGCAAGAATGCAGAATCAATGACCGTGATTTATCTGAGGTGCAGAAAAGGACTGGAGACTGTTCCATTCAGCAATTGATTGGATAAGAAAAAAAAAAAGAAAATGAAGTTCAGACGGGACAAAGAAAATTTAAAAGTGAGATGTGAATAGACTCTGCAGTTGGAACACTTCTGTTTGCCTTATTTATAATGTCTAAGGATATTAAATATGGGATTTTCAAAAGACTGTAAGGAAATGAATGTCCACACCCTTTTGAATGTAATGGCTTTGGACAACTTTTTCCCTACTGTTCTATGGGAAAGCCAGCATCAGGGATAGATAGATGTCACCAGCTGTCTGAGACAGCAACTGATTTAAAAGGAGTAAGAACCATAAAGCTTTATTATAAAGGTGCCTAGAACATATTGTCCTGAACAAAGTAGAATTATTTTATTTATTTATTTATTTTTACGTTGCTTTAAATCTGGATTCTATTATTCATTTTTTCATTGGGAAGAGGAGGATGGGTGTATTTTGGAAATAGAAAAAAATAATCTCAATAATTATATTTAAGAAAATAAGAAACTAAAATGTATCTTTAGAAAAAAAATTCTTAAAGTTATCAAATAATTTCATGGTAGATCTCAGTACCTGACGGGAGAGAGTCTCAGCTTGTGACAATATGCTAATAGAGGGAACGTTGCAATTGTCAAAAGTGTTTCTTCTTGTACTTATCCTGTCCCGTTCATTTTGTACAGCTGGAAAAGAATAATTATCTTATTTACTGATTTGTAGACACTTCCACATAGTATCACTTCAGAATTTTACTAGACAACTATAAGAGTCAAAAGGTATAACATTAAAAAAGAAGACCTTATGCTTTTAGCTCTGAGTAATGATGACAATACATGTTTATAGGCTCTATCTGTATCTTGTTTGCCTGTAAAAACTATGCATCACTAATTGTAGACAGCAAATTATCAGCACTTTTGTGACTGGCTTCATTACAGTTAAACCTCTTTTTTTCTTTGAACACATGCTGTTGTTTCTGTATTTTAACAAATTTAGTAAGCGAGGCTTGTTGATAATGGTAGAAGTGGACATCTCCAGACTGCTGAAGAGGTCAAGAGGTACAGCATCACCACTGACAAAACTTCTCAGTCAGAGGAAGCACAAAAGTCCTATTGCTGAAACAGGGATGAATCATGAAACCCTGAAAAAGGAATGAATCATGAACTTGGTCCGCTAGTAAGAGAATTCTGAAATTTAAATTTCATGGTCCTTCTCAGTGACATTCCATTCCTAGCCAGTTTAGAGAACATTAATGAAATTAAGAAAAAAATAACCCAAACTAAACCAACAAAAAGTTCACAAAAAAAAAAATCCCAGGCTGTTAAGTTTTGTCTCATGGGGACCAAAAAAAAGGGTGGTTGAAAGGGTTTTGGATAAGGAATCATTAATCAGCACATGCAAAGATTATGAGGCAACAAGGTTTACTTCCGAATTGAAGGAAGAAGAAAAAAAAACTATCAATCAGATTTTTCTATAACCTAGATCATGTCCAAGGTTAGGCCAAGGAGAAAATAAAGAAATAAATAAAAGAATTGTGCTGATCAAAATCTTTTTATTGCACAAGGAATCTCATCATCTTTTAAGAGCAGCAGCTTTATTTCCAAAGATATGTTTGCTATTTTGTGGGAAACAATCTGCATTACAGAATTTAGGAGTAGTACCAAGGGCTTCAATAAAAAAAATAAAATATTCTATAGACTGAATAGTTTTCAGGGTTTATCTGAACAATGCACATAGTTTATTCCAGAGGTGTACTAACTTTCTGCCAAGGTCATTCACTGATGGGCCTTTTATTAAGGTCACAGTAAGAAATGTTGTGCAGTGATAAACACGAAGTGCTAAATGTTCACATAGACAGGGAACAAAAAATAGAACTTTTTTTTAAAAGAATGGAGAAAAAAAACATTCATTGAATCTCAGCAGCTTAAGTGCTACATAGAAAATTAAAATAAGGTCAGCACTGATTAGTATTTGAAAAATCATAAGCTGTTCTGATAATCACTAGTGAAAGTCACTGGAGGAGCACTTTGAGAATCATATGGAAATGCTTCCGATTTTCTCCTGCATATGTATAACATTATTAGACTGGATTACCTGTCTTGCTAAAGCCTTTTTGTCAGCTCAGACTAAAATCTTAGAGACTCCATGAGGAATAGGGAATATTTGCTCATAGAGGGCTTGTATAGCTTTTTTCAGCTGAAGGCTTTCTCACCTTTGCCCTAAAGAAAAGAAAGTGATTTCCTAGAAACAAGCTGAGAAACTATTGTATAGACTGTGCTACATGTATGCTAAGAGACATTCCCTGCAACACACAAGCAGTGAAATTTACAGTTCAGCATTTTGAATTGTTTTAGTCTCGAATAAACATGGCTTGGATGCAATGAAAAATTAAAGTTTTATAGCTGGTGGCACCACAGAGGCAGAACAGTTATGTTAGGTTAAAAGTTTAGCACAGGATATATCTTTGCTTTACTAAACATGAGTCAGCAGCATGCCTCATGGAGATGTGAGCTAGCCATGCACCAGGCTATATTGGCATCTTGAAGGAAGCGATTATTTCTGTTTTGGGCTTCCCAGTAAATAAAATACACTAGAAAACTGAGCAGTGTTCAGCGGAGTTGCATGGAGATAGAACCCACAGGATGCATAAGGTGAAGTAGAAAGGTGTCTTCGTTTATGTGGAAAAGACAGGTCCAAGGTGGAGCTGGGAGTCTAATTTCTTTACAGAAAATGGAGCCAGATTCTTCTCAGACAGTGAAAGGATGTGAGGCAATGAACACTACCCTAATTGCAGTAAGACATATTTGAATTAGATATAAGGAAAAAAGCTCTTTCCAGTGAGAGCAGTCAAGCACTGGAAGAAGTTGCTGAGGGGTTGTGGAATCTCACCTCTCAGGGACTGTATAAACCGGACTGGGCAGGGGACCAAGCAAACGGACCAATCATAGAAGTTAACGTTGCTTTAAATGGGGGTCTGTGCTACATGACTTCCAGATGTCCCTTCTGAGGGACTTCCAGATGTCCCTTCTGAGCTAAACTATTCTTCAGTTGCAGCTTTTAGGGCTGCTGTGTCCATACAGGTCTTCCTTTTTTTTTTTCATGTCAGGTTGATAATACATACATATATATATATGTCTACACACATATATGTGCATATATTTTAATGGCTCAAATTCAAAAAGGTTAAGCTGTGTTCGAGGAGATCCACAAGAATTAGCATTTATTTCATACACAGTGTAATACTCTTTAGAGCCCATCCAGCTGCAAGAAGAAAATCCATTTTACCTTATACCAAAACTTGATCACTAGTGAAGCAGTACTATAGTATAGATATGTAAGAGCATAAAGAAACAGCTACCTTTAGTTTAGGTAAGCTATGTATAGACTAAAAGTATTACAGACCAGTTACAGTACAGGAGAACTGCACATCTCACATTGCAGACTGGTCTTCAGGCCCACCATGTTCCCAAAAAAAGCAATAGGCAAAGTTTGTGATGAAAGAATAATTTTTGAGTGCTTATTTGAACCAGATCAGGATCTCTTTTCATAGAATCATAGAGTGTGTTGGGTTGGAAGGGACCTTTAAAGGTCATCTAGTCCAACCTCCTGCAGTAAGCAGGGACACCTTTAACTAGATCAGGTTGCTCAGAGCTTCATCAAGGCTGCCCCAAGGATGGGGCCTCCAGAGCCTTTCTGAGCAACCTGTTCCAGTGTCTCACCACCCTCATAGTAAAGAACTTTTTCCTAATGTCTAGCCTAAACCTACCCTGGTCTAGTTTAAAACCATTGCTCCTTGTCCTATCGCAACATGCCCTTGAATAGTCCCTTCGCAGCTTTCCTGTAGGTCCTCTTCAGGTACTTGCCTCTACATAAAAATTGCCAGTGAAGCAACCTTCCCAACAACCTACTAGAGAAATCCTCTGATATTCCCACTACCTTTCTGCTGCTATTGTTCAACTCTTGTGGTGGTCTGGTACTTCCACTTTGACAGGAGGATCATTGTGACACCCATATTTTTTCATTTCTGTCAGTGAGATGCCTAAGTAACAGTCTTCGTATTAAGCCCTAATGAGTGTAGATTCTTTGTAATTATGGTGGTCACTCTACTGGCAGCTACCATTACTGTTCTCATCACTAATTTTTCACTCAACTTCACACTCCTTCCTCTGGCTGAAATGCTTCAAAGTCACACATTTAAGGGAAGAACCAGCAAATTAACACCATCATTAGTTAGGTAGGGTAGAAACAAAATCCCAGATAGAGATTTTATCACTCTAATTTGGTAAAAATTAAAATGTCACACTCTGAAATTTACCAGGGTATGGCTCAACACTTCAAAATCAATGAATTCTGGTACCAGGATTCACGGATTAAACAGTTGCAAATTCACTTTAAACCCATAGCTTTGCTAGTGCTCAAAGTGTAAGAACTGTTTACCCACCTGAAAATTAGATGATGCATATTTCACCTCAATATAAAAGCATTTCTCCATCATGAAGGCATTATAGCAGACTTCCCATTGAATTATTCTGCTGGAGTTTTTTTTAGAATTTTATTATATTTTAAAACAAATTCAGATTATTTATCTTTTTATATCAAATAGTAAATAATTCTATTACCTTCTTTCTTCATTCCTGCTCGAAAACATTTTTTTAAGCGACAATATCTGCATTGATTCCTTTTGTCCTTGTCAACAATACATTGCCGGTTGAATCTATTGGAGACAAGAAAAGGTAAATGTATAAAGCATTAATGATTTTGAAGAAAAAAATCCCTAAACCAAACAACTAATCTGGCCTGACAGAAAAATGTCTATGACCATGGACTTCTTATGTTTGTTTTTTTCTGTTGGTTGGTTTTAGGGCTTTTTTTTAATTAATGCATCTTGAGAGGTGTTTCATACCTAATCAGTTTGCAGGGATAAATGTAAATAGACACATATATGCATTGGAATGGGCAAGTGTGGAAATTTTGGAGTTATGGGCATCTTTTAAACCTTGGTTTACTTGTGAGATATGACAGTATCTGCCCGCATCAAATATTAGTGGGATAAAAAAAAAAAAAGAAAAGCTACAAATAGAAGAAAGCAAGCAGTATCAAGGAAAATGCCAAATGTCACTGGCATGGTGGACCCTTAGCTGCAAAACCAGTACCAGCTAGCAAAATTTACTCCTTCTGGAAGATACCAATGAATAACCACATGTTGTATCATTACAGATGACAACCTAAACAGGAAATGGGAGGAAAAATTTCTACCAACACAATGAAACAAAGACATGAAACTTACAGATCAATACACTGCAAGAAGGCTTTCCCAGGCTCTGGTAGACATCTACAGGTGTGACTAAGGGAAAGACATCTTCCCCTCTCCCTGTCTGCTTCTGTCTTTTTGCTGTGCATGTGTTTGTTAAGATCTATGATTTGTAGAGCTCTTCTTGAAATCACTTGTATCAGTTCTTGTCACACCACTTTAGGGGTATGTTTATGCTGTTTCACTGTGGCATGTCCATAAGGGAGAGATTTCCTTATAAAAACATTAAGCAACCAAGGAAGAGTGTAGCAAGCAACATTTCCAGTAGCAAGCCATACTTGCAAAAAGTTCTCTCCTTTAGTGATTTTTTCCAAACTCATAGAGGTTTCTAAAGAGAATCATAGAATCATATAATGGTTACAGCTGGAAGGGGCCTTAAAGATCATCTCGTTCCAATCCCCTGCCATGGGCAGGGACGCTCTTTACTAGACCAGGCTGCTCCAGGCCCCATTCAACCTGGCCTTGAACACCTCCAGGGAGGTGAACACCTCTCTGGGCAGCTTGTTCCAGTGATCTACCACCCTCATATTGAAGATTTTTTTTCTAATATCCAACCTAAATCACCCCTTTTCTAGTTTAAAACCATCACCCCTCATCCTAGTGCTCCATTCTCTTGTGAACATTCTTCCCCAGCTCTCCTGTAGGCACCTTTCAGGTATTGGAAGGTCACTCTAAGATCTCCCCGGAGCCTAAACTCTGTGCACAGCTTAAAACTGGAATTTTAAGGACATGTGCACACATAGAACACACCTTCAGTGTGATAACTTGGGCAGTCAGACATCCAGAAATTAGATTGCAATTTAGACTGACAAGGGGGAAAATGGTCACTCAAAAAAGCGGTGTGTCACCCAAAGTGTGAAGAGGTACAGATGTGCGTGTACAGCCCTTAAAACAAGATTCACAAATCCTGGACTTTCTATTCAAAAACTTCCTTTATAAGAAAAAGAATGGAAAATAATTTTTAGAAAACACTTAGAATTACACTTTTCACATGAATTTTTTTTTCTTTTTTTTTTTCAGGAGGTGACCTTTGTAATCATAAATAAAAGAGTGAAACATAACATTGACTTATGTAATGATATCCACAATATCAACAGACATCACGAATGTAGTATCTGGAATGTATAATATCAAGTAATCTCGAATAAAAGATATTTTTCCAATCAAGAATAGACCATGAACCACAGGCTCCATAAAAAAGCTGGCTAAAATTTGTAAAGAACAAGCTGAAACATTTCAGAAAAATCCAAAAAGGTCTGAATGTAATCTTTGCTTAAATTCATTAATTTAGTGCCTCTAGAGGACCTTTTCAAATACCTGCATGTATAGATGTGATTTTTCCGTATACTGCGCCTGAAGAATCCCTTGCATCCATCGCAGCTGGAAGCACCATAGTGTTTTCCGGTCGCTCGGTCTCCACATATTGCACAGAGACTCCTGACCCCGTTGTCAGCAGCATTCATGTTGACAGCTTCTCCTGAACTGTCTGAGGAGAGGCAAGAACAACGCATGTAGTTACGGACAAGGCTTTCAACAGCCACCTCATGAACAACCTGTACTTAACCCAAGTCTTTTTACTGCCTTTTCCTTTTTAATTGCCACTCTGCTATTTGTATAGCAGAGTGTATCTGATCATATCTCATTCTTACTCAGATGGACACTTCCAAGGTTACAGAGATGTTAACAGAATTTATTAAATTCGCAACAACAAATAATTTTATCCTTAACTCTTTTCAGCTGAAAGAGGTTAAGAATTAAAGTGTAACACCGCATGTATTCTTACATTCACATTCTAACAGGAAGAGAAACTTTGGCACAAAGCAGTGCTGCCTAGCTAGCTGGCAAAGATCTCACCTATCAGTTCTCACAGGAGCTGTCAATAATTCGCAACTATCATACAAAGATACAAGAGCATAGATGACGTTAAAAAAAAAAAGACAATGGTTTTTGCACAATACTTAATGAAAAAAAAAAAAGTATGCTAAAAGCATGCTAGGAGGACTTTCTATGTGTTATTTCCTCGATCAAATTTTCCAAAGCAACATTGGTTCAGACTTTACTTGCACAAGAGAATATTAGCTACATGATTAACAATTAGTCAGTGAATATGGTAAGCAACACTGAATAAATTAACCTGAAATCAAACCAGACATATTTATTCTTTGAGTCACAATGTTTAACAGAGAAGTTCAAAGTAATAATTGCAAAATAGCTTGTTCTGATATGCTTCTGGTTTTATGAAAGGAAAGCTCTTTGCAATATGCCTCAACATTTGTAGGTGTTCAGTGAGGGAGAGGAAAGAGTGCCACATTAATTAGTTACTCAAACATGCATTCAACATGAGTTCATGAATGGTGGACTGGTCTAAAAGCAAAACTGCTACTATTGATACATATTGTTATTCTATTTTATTAGATCCAACTGAAATGTATTATAAAATTTTCATTGAGTCCTGAAGAGCTTACAATTAAACAGAGTTCTTAGGACAAAGAGAAGAATTTTTTTACTCTTTTACAGAGACATAATTAATACGAGTTATATGGAAAAAAAAAAAAAAGAAATCTTAAAGATAAGTATTCACTTCTATAAAGATTTTATTTTAAAACTAGGTTTGTCATAACTGGATAATTATTTTTAAAAATGGGTTACAGAATTACTTTGGCTAGAAACATAAAACTTTAGGAGTTTTGTAGTTTTGCATCATATTGATACAGCAGAATGATTAAAAACATAATATGTAAATTTAATGATGAAATATTCTGTAGCAATATAACTTGTGTGTATATGTGGATATGGTTATTTTCCTTGGTGTTATTCAGAAGCAAAATGTCTGGGAAAATGACCTAAGTGTGCAAAATTCTTTAATTTTTAGCAGAGCTGCATAATCTGCCTCAATGTGTCTTGTTAAAGTTCTTTTAACTAATTTAAACAGCTAGAAAAGACACATAGGAAGGTTCACAAGAGGCAGTTTTCAGTTCCACAGACTACCACTGTAGCTACAACATAATGTTTTAATAAATTCTCTAAGAAAATACTTGGGCTAAACTCAAAGCAAACTCTGAACAGAAAAAGGCTATGCCTAATAACTAATAATTACCAAACTAATCACTTACAGTGAATAATTTAACTAGCTCTATCACCAACACATAATGCAACGCAGCATAACCTCCCTAATCTGCTTTCCCATTTTATGTAACATTAACAGATTTCAAAGAGTGCTATTCAGCAAAAAAAAACCAACAAAAAAAACCCCAAACAAAAAAATGACCAATGAAATCACACATATTATAACAAAAACCAGAGAAATAATCTGAAAGTTACATAAACATCTTTCATAGCTTCAAAATCACTTTGGGCATAAAGGTCTGGGTTTTTTTCTCCTTAAATCGATAGCCAAACTTACCTTTATGTTTAATGATAGTGTTGTAATGTAACATTAGAAATTCAGACAAAACTTCAAGCCCAACAATAAAAATTAGTTTCAGTTCTATATGGCAGGAATATGTGGAAATGCAGGTGCTAAGTATTTTTACTGCAAACCACTAAATATTTGTTCTGCTTTTTAGAAATGCATACCACAATAGATCTATGAATTATACTTTATGATATGATGAAACAATTTTTAAAGTATATTAGAAGGTTTGGAAAGCCATTTTAAAGTAGTTTAATTTGCTTGATACTTCTCAATAGACTGATATTCTTTTTTGTCAGTACTCGATGGAAGGATTAAACAGTGTACTTCCTATTTCAAGCATAATTTATTGATAGAATATCTCAATATTCCATTTAAAATTCTACCTAAAGTTAAAGTGTTACATTAGGCAAACCCAAATAGGTTTCCTCAGCTAAACATTAGCCTCCAGAAAGCCAATGTGAAAAATCACTCTAGTTCATATGTATAAACATACCTAGAAAGACTAGATTAAAATTTTAATAAATAAAATATCAGTCCAACAATTTGAAACTAGGCATCAAGAAAGGTAGCTAATTTTGGATAATTTTGTCCTACCCTTCTGAATCTTATATACAAAATATACTTTGACATCCAAATTGTTAATACAAGTTATTCATTTGTCTTACAGTAAATAATACTGTTGCTGAATACACCGTTTTCTTCCTTTGATTAACTGGCTGGTGACAGCACAGTTCAGTTACTTCATTGCGTATGACCTATCTTTTACTTTCCTTAATGTTAAAGAATTGTAATGTTATTAATGTAGAGTTAGTGATGAAGTGTAAAAGAACAGATTTGCGGTATGAAAACAACTCCAAAATGTTCGATTAATAAAACATTTAGCTAACACCTTATAGCATTAATAAACTCTATTTTTTCTGTTAACTGGCTTGATTTTGCATCACAGAGCAGAACTCACCGTTGCCATTATACAGAATCTGCATAGTTTCGAACTCCAGTGCCGTATATGCTGGATCTAAAACTTCACTGTAGTTTGCCATTTCCATGTCTAGTATTGGTTCCGAGAGCCTCATCATTGAGTGTAAAACCAGGGAAAAAGCTTCTGAAATGTACAACCTTCCCATTCTGTTTCACAGTGATTGATAATCCAAAGTTAACTATAACTGTGTCACTTACGTGCTGCAATGGGAGGAGCTGGAAAACTGCTTCTGCATGCTATATTCTACCTGGTGGCTTGTTTTTTTTTCCCTTTTATGATACAGTGCAACCCTTCTGATAATCTTGGAACACTTTTATGGAATAGGCTTATCAGCAATTGTAGTTTCCAGTTCTTGAGTGAACCCAAGGACGTGCAGGAAGCTTCCTATCTCCTGTGCCCTGCTACACACTTTTTCGTCTTAAGTGTGGTTTATACAGTGCTGGACAAATCACTCTCATTGAGGTTGTAGGTTCAGATGCCATTTTGGTCTCTCCAGAACAATAAGGAAGTGTAACACTATTATTCTCATGCCGAAAACATCCAATATCCATCACCATATTTTAAAAGACAGCTGCAAAACATCCCATTTTTATAACTGTGAGCATCTTTTAAAAGTGGTAATGAGCTGGCTGTGTAGGCACATTTAAGCAGGGCCTCAAGCCACACAAGCTTTGCATCTAAAAAGTCCAGCTTACAGATGCCCTCCATCACAGTCTGTGTTGCTGCGATGACTTTAGGCAGCAGACTGCAAATTCTCAGGAAGTGGCTTTCTGCTCTAACTCCTCTTCACACAATACATGATTGGCCACGTTAGGTTTTCAAGCACCATTCAGATGCACAAGGAAAAAAATATCATTCACCTTCTCTGAAAAGAATAATCTCTGAGTAGGTCCACTGCTCATCTGTTGGTGGCACATGATATATATAAAGCCTCCTTTAAAGCTGCTTGAATCTGTACAAAAGTAGATGAATTTCACTTGATAATTGGATGCTTTGCAATGTTGGGTAGCAGAATTTCAAATATTCTTATTTCTCAATAAATTCTTCACAGAAAACTTTACACTGCTGAACAAATGTTACATCAAAGATTACATATATAGGAAAACTGTCCAGTTTACATTTAATTAACAAAAGCTAGTACGTACTTACACAGCATTGAAATGTTTATTTGAATCAAAAGGATGTCTGCAGTTATTGTTCCATAAAAGTAGCCACAAAATGGCACCATAAACCAACTCTGTGATTAAAATCAATCATTTGATGGCAGACAAGCTTCCAAAGATAAAGTAAAATTTTCGGGAAAAGATCTAGGAAAGAAACATTTCAAAATTCATCCTTCTGATTTTGAAGTCCCCATGGCTACCTGAGAGGCCCAAATCATCCTGTTTCTTTGTGGATACACAGCTGCAGTCTTAAGCCAGTTCTCCTGACCCCAGCAGAGTCCAATGACCAAATTATGCCAACAAGATTCTTAGGTAAGAGGTATACCAAACTCAAGAGCATTTATGATCGTGTTACTGCCTGCAAAACTTCTCTGCAGATTTTAGAGATTCTCCATAGGAGCCATCCCTTCCAACCTACTATTCCTTTTCCTTTAAACCACTCATCTCATATTCAATGAGGTATCAAAAAACTGCAAAAGTTCCTTCTTTTAAAAAGGGCAAATCTATAATGCTGGGTCTTCATATGAATAGCATGTGTTGATTGACAAAGAATGTAACCACATTTTACAGTGAGGAAGTATACAAACATTCACAATCTTTAAGCATAGCTAGTATTTTTTTTCCTTAAAGAAGGATTGATGAAAAACTATTTGTTACTGAAAGCTTCTATTTGTTTAGGAAATCACAGCAGTTTCACTACAAGATAAAACCAGTTTATACTATCTGATGGTGCAGTTTGTAAAGTTCCTTCAGTAGCAGAGTTTGTCGTATTTGCTATAATTTGTTGCATTTTTACTTTTTACAAAACTAGTTATTAGTTATATGACAAATGATTCACCACACGAAATACACTGCTTAAAATAATATGCAAAGGTTTACATATTAACTAGAACTATCTTTCATTTCTTACTGTGTAAGTTTTGATAAGATTTTCTATAAATAATCTCCATCATTTTCATACCAAAATTGTATGCTGCACAAATACAAACATATCTAAGTCTAGTGGAGTTTTAATTCAAAGCTCCATTCTTCAAAACTTGCTGGCATATAAGTAACTTTAAAATAAGGGAATGAATGTAAGATGGAAGATATCGTGTATGACATGATCAAACCCTGCTGTTTCCACTGCTGTTAGCAGAACTTCTTCCGTGCTGCCAGAACAGGCCCCTCAGTGACTACTAAAGCAAAGGAATGAATTGAGCCTTCATACTTCTGTCATATAAGAACTCATTTCAATTGATTTTTTAATATGGAAAAATGTACAGTATAGGAAAGCCATTCTTTATACTATTTTTTTTTTTATGTTTTGCTAAGGAAACTTCTTACAGTGAAACCTTGCATTCATAAAATGTGCTTTCTGAGGGATTTTTTGGCATCACAAAGTAAATCATGAACAATTAATGTATACTAAATGACTACTGTAAAATATTAATATGTTTTCTTTCTGCCTTAGGTGGATCAGAATGCAGTCCTAGAATTAGAGTAGTTGAGTAAAGCTAACGATTAACAGATTTTGGTCCTATGTCAGTCCAGTCTTCATAGTGCTCACTATGATTCAGACCTACATACAGCAGATTTTGTTCATATTGGACACCTGGACTTTTTTTTCAAATTCTGAATGACCTTGCAGCTTGTAGTATGAGATGTTCTTTCAAATTTTCAGTCAAATCATCTACTACTGACAGCCAAGAAATATTAGCCTTAGGTAAGCAGAAGTTTTAAATTTGTACAATTAGTTTAACTGTGAAGCACTCCTTTCACGTAAGTAACACGGTAGAGTGAGAAATTAATTTTCACAATAAATTTTGCAGTAATTGTGAAGAAAGAGAAAGTTTCACAATAATGGTTTTCTTCATGTGGTTTTCTTGGGTTTTTTCTTTAAATCTGATGAACTGACAATCACATACAGAAAGCATTCCTATCTTATCTTTAAGACTATTAACGCTGTTAATTGGTCAGCTTGCCATATTAACTGTAATCATTCATTCTGATTGTAGTATAAAATAGAACACAAGCTAATAAAATCAAGGTTATTTCCATAAAAGTCTTCCTGAAAACAAAAACAGTTCTCAAACTACCATCACTATTGAAGAGCTTTGGTTTTCTTTTTCTTTATTATTTTTTTTTAAGCAGCAATATGTCCTTTTATTATTCCATCATATTAAGAAATTTAAGACCCTATAAGAAAGTCTATTAAAAGCTTGGATTTTTTTTCCCCCTCCGTCTGTTCTAAGGACTACATCTTCACAGTATTACTTTGTTTTGCAAGTACAGCAAGTTGGTGTGGACATACTTGGAAAGCATCCTATTTTTGTCTATAAGCTGGCATATTTATCCAGTATGCTGATAAAACACACGTTTTGATATGCCTTTCCTCCCCCATTTGCTGGCACACATGTGAGATGGGATACGCAGGGAGTCTGTACTAACCAAGACTAATGAAATCATATGAGCTGAGCCAGAATGTCACCTTACTACTGTAAAATCAGCCAAAGAACTCCAAGTTAGAGATTTTATTTGTCAAAAGCTTCTTACCCAGGAAGTGGTGTGCAAATTTCTGCATGCAAGCAGGGAACCTCAGCTTTGGCTTTCAAAGACACACGCCCATGTAATACCAGAGACTGAGTGTCCCTCTGTTGTAACACACCCTCAGCGCCAGGGAGAACACTGCCAGTCATGGTCACATCAGCTCTGCTGTCAACCACCCTCAAGTATTTCATAAATGGTCCATGAGTAATGACTGGGAAATGTTTGCTTGTATTCTAAAACATAGCATTATGACGTGTTTGGCACAAAAAGATTTGTAACACTGCAGCATTACTATATTTGATAGAGATTGCTGGGTTGGTTTTGGTTGGGTTTTTTGTTTGTTTCTTTGTTTTTTTTCTTTTTATTTTTTTGGCTTTTTTGTTAATAAAAATGTTAGAGTAGAATAAGATTTAAAAATTAGTGATAAAATCTAAACATGTGTCACGAAACTTCTTAAGACTTCCTGGAAAATAAACTGTCCTTTTTGCTTATGACCTGAATACTATAGTCATAGAATCACAGAATCATAGAATTTTTTGGGGTCGGAAGGGATCTCAAAGATTGTCTAGTTCCAATCCCCTGCCAAGGGCAGGGACACTCTTTACTAGATCAGGTGGCTCAAAGCCTCATCCAACCTGGCCTTTAACACTTCCAGGGATGGGCCTTCCACAATTTCTCTGGGCAGCCTGTTCCAGTGCCTCACCACCCTCAGAGTAAAGAATTTCTTCCTAACATCTACCCTCTTTCAGCTTGAAACCATTACCTCTTGTCCTATTACTACACTTCCTGGTGAACAGTCCCTCTGCCACTTTCCTGTAGGACCCAATTAAGTATTGATAGTCCATAATTAGGTCTCCCTGGAGCCTTCTCTTCTCCAGGCTGAAAAAGCCCAACTTTCTCTGCCTGTGGAAACATAGTCACATCCCTCTACACTGTTAAAAAGTTACAGCAAGTCTCCAACATTGTCCTGCCTCCCCTACAAAGTTGGCATTCAGTTGGTTAATTTTAAAGGATTTTTTCAGAACCATTTGTGAATCATGAGAGTAAATGCACTGTACAACTGATCCCAGTAAGATGATTAAAGGTAACATCTCATATGCACCTCTCAAACCCAGCATCAACGATCAGCTGAGTACATTTATGCCACTGAGATGCTTCTCAGCCTTTTCATTTTTCATCTTCCTTTTGATTTTGTCCTAAAAATATAGTGCTTAAATAAAACACTAGAAAAGCAAAGCCAGTACCAGAATTGTATAACAGGTTTTCATGGCACACTTATTAAGCAAGGTGGTAAGATTAGCTGCAACAAATCATGCCAGGTGAAACATAAGTACAAATCTTTGCAGGAAATCTAGGCTAAGCCTGTTTCCATTACACACATTTTCAGACACTTAGACCACCCCAGGCATTCTATAAAAATGAGATTCTTGCACATATTGAATCTGCCTTTTTTTTTTGTTTGAATTGGTGATTCGTTATGTTGGGGGTCCACTGTATCATAGCATAAAAATATATAGCTTTTTTTTTAATAAGTTATGATGAGGGTTGTTTTGTGGGTTGGTTTTTTCTTTTTTTTTTTTTTTTCATTTTGGGCTAACAGGGAACAGACCATTACTGCAAGCTCTGCCTTTTCTTGATATTTATGCTTTTGGCCTCATAAAGCATGTGTCTGGTGGAACACCCAGCTACAACTTCAACATCCATGAATATGAATAAACATAGAAAACAAAGAGCATTCCTGGCTTCTGACTTGTCAAATACTATGGACCCACACTATTTAGCACATTTTTCAAACCGTAAATATTGCCAAAATAATTATGAAGATGTCAATGAAAAGTCTGCCTCAGAGTTTTAAAGCTGAGTAGGAGATTTGACACTTCAAATTCTATGAAGTACAATTTACAATTTTAATCTTACATCCACCAGGGTCTTTGCCCTGTCTGTACTTGAGAAGAAATATCAAAGGAATATGAAAGCTCTAAAATATTTTGAGCCTAAAGAACAGTTGCTGCAGGATAATTTTTAACATAATTTACAATGGCTGAAGATGTAGCCCACTTTTAGATCCTCCATCCTTATTTCAAATATCATTCTCTGCAGCTAAAAGGATAAATGATTTATTCATTTTATGTATCACATTGTCATTGAGTGGATATATTGCCAGCATAGCAACAGTAATATAATGGTGCCATATGCAAAGAGAAGATGTTACATCCACTACTTAGGGTCAAGGTAAACAAAGCTATCTGGTTTATCTGATTTTATTTATCACTTAAACTTGCACACATACATCAGTTTTCAGAATAACAGTGAATGCCTTAGGTAGCATCTCACAATATACAAGACACATTTCCATACACAAACCCTTTGTTGTGCTCTCTCTTTAACAGAGACGAGGATGCTTCTCACATCTCTTCACTCACACTCTGCACAGACCAAAATTATTAAAGTAGTATCTTTTGCATTTTCCAGATGCCCTCTGCTACTCTCTGCCAATGGTTTAGTGAAACCAATGGTGTATTTGTGTGATGTTCCTGCAGCTGCACTCTCCCACCCTTGATTACCTATCAGAATCAGAAAAATGTTTGCTATTATTATTTAACTTCTTTATTAATCTCATGTTGCAGTATATTTCATCAACTAAGGACAACCAGATTACTCCATTAATAACTGAAGGCATCTTAAAAGTTTTCTTCTAAGATTTCTCAGTCCTCAGTTTAGGATAGGGTTTTTGGATAGCCTTTCACCAAGTAATGCCATTGCTGAAGAGTAAGGAATAGTCCAGGAAAAGCCATCTTATAGCCAAGAGGTCATATAGGGATCAGAACTATTCTAAATTTCTGGGGGAGAATGGAAAATGTAACACACCTCAAACTTTCCAGACTCTCCAGTGTTTTTGTAATTGCCACTATAAATCAGATCTCAAATGTTATGAAGACTTAAAATATGGCTTTATATATACATATGTATATGTATGTCTGGGTGTGTATATATATATATATATCATAATTAATTTTCAGTGTTTTCACGACAGCTGGATTTTCCTTCTGAATTATCATTGATTATACCTGAAAAAATGGATTTGAGAGGGGCAAGCTCACCCTACTGGATCATAGTAATTCCTAACATTGTATTGTCCATGTGCAGATTCTCCCCTTGAGCGAGCAGTAAATCTGCATTTTGCCACTTCAATCCATTCCTGTGCTTGCTTTGTGTCCAGATTAACAGTAAATTTGTTAATCCTATCTGGAGTTAGCAGGCACCATTCAAAAACTCCATTTTCATGAGGAGGAAGGATAAAAAACAGGATACTTTTGCTTTTCTCATAATAACAGATAAGGTTTACAGTTAGGTATGTGAATTAGTCTTTCATATTTAATATTTCTATTTTAACTGAATATTCTTTAGTTAATTTTATTCCTGAAAACTCACAGTAGCCATGAAGTGTTGCCAGTTTAGAGGGCTTAAAGGATTATTGTAGCATAGAGTTTTGTGCTGAGATTTGCTGAGTTACCATTAAATGATTTCAGTTACTTGTTAATTATTTGCTTAGATCAGGTAACTTATTATTTTCTGATACACACAGGAAAATTAATCAGAGACTTGTCCTGGAGAGTGGAATGAAATGAGAAGAAAAGAGGAAAGAGTTCAGGCCTAAGATAAAACCAAACCATCGATAAGCAAAACTAAACAGTCCTGTTCAGTCATCCCCAGGTGATTAGCAATTTCTTAATAAGCCTCCTTGGCAGGTTTTTATGCACACTTGCTCATAAACAATGTTTTATATAGCCTGTTAGATAAATTTTCCTAGCAATTTATCCAAATTTATCTTGAGGAATACCATGTAATTATATACATATATGTTCTCAGATAAACAACCTTGCCTTTCTCATACACAATAAAAGAGTTCAAAAAAAGGTTAACTAGTATCCAGGCAAGGATTTTTGGGGTTTATTTTTTCAGTTGGCCCAGAGTCTTTCTTTTCTGTGTGATGAATTAATTACAGCAAGTCTTCTAATTTCTGTATCCTACTCTTGACTGAATGGGTTATATATTGTACATAGTGTTTCAAAACAAACTCAGTATACTTCTGTCCATGCTAGTGACTATATAACTCTTGGTCCTACATAAAAGGCTAATTACAGAATGGAATAGTCAGGCAAGTCCCATTATTTTCAGTTACTCTGTCTAAAATTAAAATTTTTAACTCGAATCTAAACTGACTCATCACATTCCTGCAGAAAGAACGTTGTGTCAACACACTTGTCCTAAGTCTTCCAAGACACTGGCACGGTTATGCTTTGCTTGACAAGTTACTTGTTTATATTGTTACAAAAAATCAGTTAGTGGGAAGTTCAGAGTGTGTTAAAATCTATGAGTTTAAAATGAAAGCATACCAAAGGGACAGAAAATTAAAAATACTACCCAAATAAAGGAACAACATGACAGGATAAAGGTATATATTCTGTTTCAATTCTATTTTGGATCAGCTTTTTAAAGTAACAAAATGACTCTATTTTATGCATCAAATAAGCTTTTTCATCAATCCTCCCGGTCAAAGGGAAGCAGTATGAAAGGGCCAGTCAAATCTAGAGAATCAAGAAATGGTTACAGGACCGGTGCCACAGGCAGGGGTTTGTCTCCTCAGATCATGGGATTCATTTTGAGAAACCTGGTCTATTGGGGGTTGATGGAGTTTGTCTCTCAAAGAAGGGGAAGAGCATCTTTGGTCATACGCTGGGTGACCTGGTGAAGAGGGTTTTTAAGCTAAAGTTGCTGGGGAGAGGGGGAATCTCAATCCATCCCACTATTATCAGTTTGATGCCAGTGCCAGGAATAGATGCCGAGAGCTGGGAGGAGGACCATAGGTCAGCAGGGGAACACCAGAAGTGCAGTGCAAAGGAATTCCAGCCACTCCAGTCAGCTTCATCAGGGGTCCAACTGAAATGCCTCTATGAAAACACATGTAGCATGGGGAATAAACAAAAGGAGTTAGAGATGTGCACATGCCTGTAGGGCTGTGATCTTATTGGCATCATGGAGCTGTGGTAGGATGACTCCTAGGGCTGTAGTGTTGGGATGGAAGGATACAGGCTCTTTAGGAAGGACACACAGGGGAGACAAGGAGGGTGTGTCACCCTCTATGTCACTAACCAGCTGGAGTTAATGGAGCTCCACCTGGGATGGATGAGGAGCTGACTGAGAGTTTATGGGTTGGGATTAAAGGGAAGGCAGAGACAAGGGACATGACAGCGGGGTCTGCTACAGGCCACCCAACTAGGAAGACTGAATGGATAAGGCCCTCTATAGACAGGCAGGAGCAACCTCATGTTCACCAGCCCGGGCCCTCATGGGGTACCTCACTCATCCCGGTATGTGTTGGAGGGACAGCACAGCAGGGCACAACCAACACAGGAGGTTCCTGGAATGTGTTGATGATAACTTCCTTCTTTAAGTGATAGAGGAGCCAATGAGTAGAAGTGCCATGCTGGAGCTTGTCCTCACCAACAAGGAGGGTTTAGTAGGAAATGTGAAGCCTTAGCTACAGTGACCATGTTGAGTTCAAGTGTAGGGCAGCCAGGAGGATGCAAAGCAAGATCACTATCCTGGATTTCAGGAGAGCAGACTTTGGCCCTTCAGGGACCTACTTGGTAGAACAGCATGGGACGAACACCTGGTGGGAAGAGGGACCCACCCTTCCCAATACAAGACAGTTATCTAGTATTCAAGGATCACATCCTCCAAGCTCAGGAGTGATGCATCACAACAAAGAGGGTATCAGGCAAAACCACCAGGATTCCTGCATGGATGAACAAGGAACTTCTGGAAAAAATAAAACGCAAAATGGAAGCCTATAGAGAGTGGAAGCAAGGGCAAGTAGCCTGGGAGGAGTACAGAGAAAATGTCCAAGCAGCCAGAGATCAGGTTAGGAATGCTGAAGATCTGATAGAATTAAATCTGGCCAGGGATGTCCAGGGCAAGAAGAAAAGCTTCTATATATGTCAGAGGTAAAAGGAAGACTAGGGAAAACATGAGCTCTCTTCAGAAGGAAGCACAAGAACTGCTCACCCAGGTTATGGGGAAAGCTGAGGAATGCAATGACTTCTATTCCCTCAGCTTTCACCGGCAAGGGCTCTAGCAACACAACTCAAGCTGCACAAGGCAAGGGCAGGGAGTGGGAGAATGAACTAACCACTGAAGGAGATCAGCTTTCAGACCATCTAAATAATCTGAAATTGCACAAGCCCATGGGACTTTATGAAATGCATTGAAGGGTCCTGAGGCAACTGGGGGATGAAGTGACTAAGCCACTATCCATCGTATTTGAGAAGTTGTGGCAGTCTGGTAAAGTTCCCACTGGCTTGAAAAGGGAAACATAACCCCCATTTTTAAAAAGGAAAAAAAAGAAGACCTAGGGAAATACAAGCTTGTCTGTCTCACATTCGTACCCAGCAAGATCATGGAGCAGATCCTCCTGGACACTATGCTCAGGCACATGGAAAAACAAGGAGATGATTGGTGGCAGCCAATATGGTCCACTAAGGGAGGACCATACCTAATAAATTTAGTGGCATTCTACAACAGGGTTACAGCATTGGTGGATAAGGGAAGAGCAACTGACATCATTACCTGGACTTGTGCAAAGCATTTGGCACTGTCAAGCATGACATCCTTGTCTCTGAATTGGAGACATGGATGGACCACTTGGTGGATAAGGAATTGGCTGGAGGGTTGCACTTGAAGAGTTGCAGTCAACAGCTAAATGTCCACGTGGAGATCAATGATGAGTGGTGCTCTTCAGGGGTTGGTATTGGGACTGATACTGCTTAACATCTTTCTTGGTGATATGGACAGTAGGATCGAGGGCACCCTCTGCAAATTTGCCAATGACATCAACCTGTGTGGTGCAGTTGAGATGTCAGAGGAAAGGGAGGCCATCCAGAGGAACCTTGACAGGCTTGGTAGGCAGGCTTATGTGAACCTCATGAAGTTCAGCAAGGCCAAATGCAAGATCCTGCACACAGGTAATTGCAAGCCCAAGCACAACTACAAGCTGGGCAGAGAATGTATTGAGAGCAGCCCTCAGCAGAAGGACTTGGGGCTGATGACTGATATAAAGCTCAACATGAGCCAGCATTGTGTGCTCAAAGCCCAGAGCCACAAAAGGGATCAGAGGGTACCTCTGCTGTGAAGGCAGGCTGAGAGAATTGGTCCTGTTCAGGCTGGAGAGGATAATTTAGAACAACTTTGCTCCTGGGGAGGCAATATGATGATTTTCAAAGGGATACTCTTCCATCTGAGAACAATAATGTATGATGGGATTGAATGCTGCTGAAAATCTAGCTGTAAAGTGTATTGGATTCAACAATCCAAAAATTGTAAACATCCTAAACTGGACAAGGAAAGCATGTCTTGGTTATAAACCAAAAAATTTCACATTAAAATTATTACATTATTTTCCTTAGGCCAACAAAGTTATTCTTGGTTTCAGCAAGGACAAGAGTATGTCCTTGAAAATGCAAACAATAGAGAATCAGGAAAGTCCTGGACACTTGGTATCTTTATGGGCAGAGGTAACTGCACTTCAAGTGCAGTAAATTCAGATCCCACTGGACATAAACCAGAATGCTCAGAAGAAGCTTAAGTCTATTCTTTACTATACAAATACTGATCAGCTCTGAAATTGGCCAATGGTTATTTCTTAATTTTAACATATTTTAGGTGTGTTCCTGGGTAGGAATAAAGAATCAACTATTATGACTTTCAAGAAATACAGATATATCTGCTCCCAACATATTTTAACAGTGACTTTAATAAATTCAAAATCAGTAAAAGTATCATTTAAAACGTGATGATAAATAAAGGTGGTCTGCATCTCTCTGATTAATAAAGCCAGAACACTGATCTAATCAAGCTGAGTAGGAGAAAATTCTCTGGCATGGAAACTGAGAGAAGCAGTCCTGTAAAGTTGTACTTTATCTTAAGAGCACAGTAGGGAAAACTTTGAAAAATAATCATAGGTGTAGATATGAGTAGAAACACAACGCAAATCATCAAGATTCAGCCTGAAAAACTATGTGTAGCTGCAATAAGGTAGGTTCCTTGATCAGTTCTACCTTAAGTATTATAGATATTCATGTGGACGTATTCTTTGCTTTTAATGTACTCACGTAGGTAGGTTCCATCATTTTATTTTAAAGCCTTACAGTCAGCAACATTATCTCTAAATCTATAAGAAAGGGACAAACTGTATTTTTCTTTTTATGAACAGAGAACTGAGGCAAAGTACAACTAAGGAGAGCATTTATGACACTAGCATCCATGTCTGCAATATAGTCATCTGCATGCAAACTAGACGCCTAACTCCCTTTGTATACAATTATCAGAAAGAAGTACTTGTAAACATTCATAAACCTATCTTTAACAGTCAGATGAACTGAATCACCCCTCAAAACACCCATTTCTTCCCAATGGTTGTCTAAAGCACTCACACAAATACAAGACACCTAAGCATTAAGTGACATGAATCTACAGAAATGACTCCCCAAAATCCAAGGACAGAGCTGAAGGTGGAGACCCTGAATGGAGACCTAATTCCTGCATGACCCACCTGATCACTTTCTCAAAACTGAAAGTATATGATATACCTAATCTGCTACAGATTATGATTGTCAGAAAAAAACATCCTTTATGAAATGTTAAAATTAAAGTATCGTATGCTTCTTGTTGACATAATGGATTTTTGCCCCAGCTTAGGAAATGCTTCAGAGTGCCTGAGCTTCAGATACAGTCAGCCAACTTAACAGGAATGTCCATATGTGCAATCATAAAATAATGGATGTTACACCAAGTGAGGATTAACAGAAGCAGACCCGGGCATCTCCGTGTTCCATAAAAATGGAGATACATGTAATATAATCCAAAAGTAAGATAGGTGAAGAACAATCCTCATAAGAGATAGCAGCAAGGCAAATGTTAAGTTACCATACCTAAATGTGGTACAGCTGTCCTGCACGGTTTTGCCTGCAGTCCTGGTTTCCCTGTGACAAGAGGATAGACTTCTGTAATTTCCTTTGCAAGGTACACAAATCACAGAAGCTCAGAGCCTAGCTGATACCTCCTCTGGCCTGGGGAACCAGAAACACAAGGCTTGCAGAGATCACAGGTCACTTCCCCACTTGTCTGGGACACTATTCAGGTGCATCTCCTGGGCCAGGACTGTGATGCACATACCCCACAGTAGATACAGACACAGATTAGCTTTCCATTTGAAGTTAATCTGCCTTATCAAAACTATTGAAAAAAAAGGAAAAATAACAGCTAATCTCTTAAATTTATGGCATGACACAAAAAAAGTTGCACTCCATGGTTTTGGTGGGTTTTTTTAAAAAAATGAATTAAAGATGTACGTCTTTTTATCTGATTAAGGAGAAAAGGCAGCTGCAAACTGTACTCTCTACTGATCTAATGCCCTGACAACACCTAAAACTGATTATTCTTCTAAATAACATTGCTTTAATTAGACACATGAGAAAATATCTAAGGTGACAGTCCAATTTTGATCAATAAGTTCTTTAGATACATCAGCATTTAAAAACAATTGTATTTGAATAACCCTAGCTGATTTGTGAGAATGGCAAAAATAAGTTCCAATGAAAACTTAGTCCTTCAACTCCCAAAAAAGTAGCAAAATCACAGTAGAAAAGAATGTCCTAACCATAAAGACCTGCAAAACAAATTAGGAATTAGGAAGGCTGAGTCATTAGCAGTGTTCTACAAGGAAACAAAGCTGATTTCACTTGGGTGATGAAAAGGTCACTACTGGGTGTGTCCTAACCATTTTTGTTGGGCTTTTATTACAGATACAGCAAATTAGTCATTTGAAAATGTTTAGACTCTGCAGGTGGATGGAAAAAAATAGGGGCAACCGGATTTTCTTTTTTAGGTGATGCAAGGTCTAGAGTTGGAGGTGACACTGTTGTAGCTGACTTGACTGTTATACCTACACAGGTATAGCAGCAACAACACAATAGCTGCACCAAAGAGAATATCAATATTGGCTCTTTGACGTTCTTGTCCTTTGACAGAAAGGAAAAGGAAAAAGAAAAGGGAAAACAAAAATTACTATCTTGATGTTATTTCCTAAAGGCAATCTGAATTACTGAAACTTGGTGGGACAAATCCCATGACTGGAGTATGGCTATCAATGGCTACAGGCTGGGAAGGAGGGGTGGTGGCATTGCCCTCTATATCACGAAAAGGATAGAGTGTGAAAAGCTGCCCCTGAAGGACAGCCACAAGCAAGTCAAGATCAAATGGGTGAAAATAAGAGACCAAGACAACAAAGAAAACATGGTGGTTGGTGTCTACTACAGGATACCTGATCAAGGAGAGCCCTTAGATGAAGCCTTCTTCCTCCAGCTACAGGAGGCTTCACATTTATGAGCTTTTGTCCTACTGGGGGACTTCAATCATCCTGACATCTGTTGGAGAAGTAGCACGGCAAGCTGTAGGCAATCCAGGAGACTCCTAGAATGCATCAAAGATAACTTCTTAACCCAGATGATAGACACCCCTACTCGAGGGGATGTAATATTAGACCTGATAGTCACGAATGCATGTGACCTTATTGGGGACGTCAAGATTGGAGTCAGCCTGGGATGCAGCAATCACACATTGGTAGAGTTCAATGTCCAGAGGAATATGGGAGAGCCGAGGAGCATAGTTAGGACATTCAATTTTAGGAAAGAAAAATTCCAGCTCTTCAGGGAGTTAATCAGCAGGACCCTTTGGGAAATGATCCTTAAGGATGACGGAGCAGAACAGAGCTGGCGGATCTTTAGGGATGCTTTCCATAGAACACAAGAGCTCTCAATTCCCAAATGTAGGAAATTGGGCAGGGAAGGGAGGAGACCAGCATGGTTGAGTCAAGACCTGCTGGTCAAACTAAAGAACAAGAGGCAACTGCACAAGCAGTGCAAGCAGGGACAGGTAACCTGGGGAGAATATAGAGATTCTGCCCGATTGTGTAGAGATGGGGTGAGGAAGGCCAAGGCACAGCTGGAGCTGAATTTGGCAAGGGATGCAAATAATAACATGAAGGCCTTCTACAGGTATGTCAATCAGAAGAGGAAAGTGAAAGAAAGCATTCCTGCCCTGTGGAATGAAAATGGAGAGCTTGTATTAATGGATGAGGAGAAGGCTGAGATGCTCAACAACTTCTTTGCTTCAGTCTTCACTAGCAATAGTCCCTCCTGGGTCAGTGTACAGCAAGATGGGGCACGAGGGGATAAAACTTCTCCTACTGTAGGGGACGATCAGGTTCATGACCACCTGAAGAACCTGACCATATATAAGTCTATGGGACCCGATGAGATGGATCCTGGAGTCCCCAAGGAATTGGCTGATCCAGTTGCAAAGCCACTCTCCACCATATATGAAAAGTCATGGTGGACAGTGGAAGTCCCTGGCAACTGAAAGTAGGGCAATGTTGTGATCATTTTTTAAAAGGGTAAATAGGATGACCTGGGGAACTACTGACCTGTCAGCCTCACCTCTGTGCCTGGGTAGATCATGGAACAGCTTCTCCTAGAAAGCTATGCTACAGCACATGGAAGACAGGGAGGTGATTCGTGACAGCCAGCATGGCTTCACCAGGGGTAAATGCTGCCTGACTGATTTACTGGCTTTCTATGATGAGGTGACTGCATCAGTGGACAGATGCAAAGCAATGGATGTAATCTATTTGGACTTCTGTAAAACCTTTGACACAGTCCCCCACAACATCCTTCTCTCTACACTGGAGAGATATGAATTTGATGAATGGACTGTTTGGTGGATAAGGAATTGGTTGGATGGTTGCACCCAGAGAGTAGTTGTCAATGGCTTGTTGTCCAGAAGGAGAGATGTGACAAGTCCCTCTGGGGTCCATACTGGGACCGGTATTATTTAATATCTTCATCAATGACATCTGGTGAGGTGGGATGCACACCCAGCAAGTTTGTGAATTACACCAAGCTGAGTGATGCAGTTGACATGCCAGAAGGACAGGATGTCATCCAGAGGGACTTGGACAAGCTGGAGAAATGAACCTCATGAGGTTCAACAAGGACAAGTGCAAGGTCCTGCACTTGGGTCAGGGCAATCCTCATCATCGATACAGTCTGGGAGATGCAGTGAGAGAGAGATGCCCTACAGAGAAGGACTTGGGGGCGATGGTGAATGAGAAGCTCAACATGAGCTGACAATGTGCGCTTGCAGCCCAAAAGGCCAGTCGTATCCTGGGGTGCATCAAAAGGAGCATGGCCTCAAGGGAGTTGATTCTGCCCCTCTACTCTGCTCTCATGAGACCGTACCTGGAGTACTGTGTCCAGTTTTGGAGTCCCCAACATAAGAAGGACATGAACTGTTGGAAAGGGTCCAGAGGAAGGCCATGAAGATTAGAGGGCTGGACCACCTCTCCTATGAAGACAGGCTGAGAGAGTTGAAGTTGTTTAGCCTGCAGAAGAAAGGGGAGATCTTATAGCGGCCTTCCAGTACCTGAAGGGGGCCTACAAGGAAGCTGGAAAGGGCCTTTTTAGAAGGGCATGTAGTGATAGGACAAGGGGGAATGGTTTTAAGTTGGAAGGAGGCAGATTTAGATTGGATATTAGGAAGAAATTCTTCACTACAAGGATGGTGAGACACTGGAACAGGTTGCCCAGGGAGGTGGTGGCTGCCCGCTCTCTGGAACTGTTCAAGCCCAGGTTGGATGGGGTCTTGAGCAGCCTGGTCTCATGTGAGGTGACCCTGCCCATGGCAGGGGGGTTGGAACTTGGTGATCTTTAAGGTCCTCTCTGATCCTAACCTTTCTATGGTTTTGTGGTTCTATGAACATAACATTCAGGCAACAAAGAAAGGATACAGAAGTGAACTAAAAATCTGGGCATTTGTATGATAATCTTTTGAGTTCAAAAGAAGAAGCTATATGAAATGACACTATGGACATGAGGAATTCTGAATACATTCTTAATCCTTAATTTCAAGGATCACAGGAGACCAACTTTCTCTTTAATGCAGTTCAGACCAGAATGCTAAGGGCTTTGGATAAAGTCATATTTTGAAATACTTTGAAGGATGGTGACTGCATAACCTCTCTGGTCCTCTGCAGGACCTGGTCCGACCTGGTCCTCAGTAGGAGAATTTCTTTCCTTATAACCAGTCTGAAATTCTCCTTTTTCAATTTATATCTATAATCTCTTGTCTTTCCACCAGTACCACAGAGAAAAGCCTGGGTCCATCTTTGCACAAACTGCCTTGAGGTACCAGAGGCTGTTGTGAGGCTCAATCCCCTAAAGCCATCTCATCTCCAGGTTGAAACAGCTCTGGTCTATTAAGCCTGTTCTCAACTAGGCAGATGCTGAAGCTCCTCACCATCCTGGTCACCCTCCACTGCACTTCCTCCAGTTTCCTGGAAGGAAGAAGGAGTTGGAGGGTGGAGAGGGGGTGGGGGAGGAGGTAAAACTGAATACGATAGTTTAGATGCCATAGAACAATTGCTGAGTAAAGGGGGAAAATCATATCCCTTGATCCTGTTAATACAGACCAGGATGCTGTTGGCACTCTGCTCCCGCTTATGGCTCATGCTCTGCTCACTGTCCACCAAGACTCCTTAATTTTTCTCAGCAGAGTTTCTCTCCAACCAGTCCCCTAATTTTCCCCACAATACACCATTGTTCCCCAAGCGTCCCCCAGTTTCTCAATTCTCAACTGAATATTTATTCTCTAAGAATCACAATACATTTCTAGCCTTCCCTGGCTGAATTACTAGGGCATTCTCTATTTTTTAGATGCATACATAAATTAAGTTACCATAATGGCCTTGGTTTGGAAAAATTGACTTAGCTGTCTCAGTTTTAATTAAAATACTGCCATATCTGTTCACTTAGCCAGAATAAGAAGTCAGCCAGTTGCTTCCACCAGTAGCTCTGGACACATTTCATAGAGCCAGCAGAACTCACCTACACCTCCTGCTATCTGTCATTCATCCGACAGCAAGCTGCATTTCTGCTTCCATCTGCTCGAGGAGGGGGGTTAAAAGCTGCCATTACAGCTGGAATTAAGGAACCCTAATGGCTTGCCAGCCATGTTCAGGGCATGAGAATGTACATCTTACAGAAGGAGACTAAAAGGAGTTGGTTTGCCCATCTCAGGAAAGTGAAAAGTGAGAGGGAGTGTGTTTACAAATAAATCATGCATGATAAACATCGTAGGGGGAAAAATTATTTAGACAAGAAAACAATGCTGCCATAAGAATAAAGGCATAAATTTGAGGCTGGCAAGTGAAAAGCTTCTAAACATGGCAGGGTTACGGCACTATAACAAACTTCCATTTAGGTAGTAGAGGCAAGGAACCTAACTGTTTTAAGACACAGATAGAAATTTATGAAAGGTATTATATGGGTTGGTGACATCAGCCAAATTGATGACTCAGGAGATCTAGTCTTATGTGGCGGTACGCTTGCATTATGAATATATTTTAAAGTAGTCAGTGAGCAATATCAAGTGTGTTATTCTAATTATGAATTAAACAAATACAAATGACAGAAAGTTAACCTTAGTGTGATGAGCAATTAACAGAATTATGCTGTGAATGTAGCTGATACATAATTAAGAACTGCTGCAAATGATGTTATCCATCTAATTTGCCCAGATTAGAGTAGCATTATTCCTAGGCATGTTTAGCAAGTTCTGCAGTAATGTGCACTTGAGTGAAGTGCTCTTTACTAACGTGTTCAAATTCACAAAGCTGTCATTAGAATTGCAAATAAGATATATACCAGCATCATTTCCTCTGCCCATCATTTTCTCTTCTTTGGAACTATCCTTGACAGAAAATCAAATTGTAACAAGTCCAAAGGATGTTTGCACAAATTGAGCAAAAGTGGTGTTATATAATTAAACAGGGAAAATGTGCAAAAACTCTTCCTGATGAAACAAGTGGGGCTGAATTCAAAACATTTGAGTTGCTGCTGAGTAGGAACAAGAATCACCGAGTTCACTGGGGGACAGAGGGAAATGTTCATGGTAGAATTCACTTAAGAAAGTGGAAAGGGGAAAAATATTTTCTGAAGTGTATATTTAAGACTCAGAACTGAAGAATATCTAATCATCAAAAGCCTAATGAAATGAGTAGGAAAAAATCATCACCTTTCGATGTCTTGAAGGTCAATACACATTGGAGTTACTAAGTCCTTAATTAGGTGATTAAAGTATACCAACTTAAAAGAGGAAGAAAAAACAAATGTTTCACAGGCCTTCTGTTCAACTTCCCCAGAAGGATACTGGAAATTATAGACAACTGGAGAAAGTAATAAGATATGATGAGGTCAGTTGCCTTTTAAGGAGCACACACAGCCCTGGGTGGACAACATAATGATATCATTTGGCAAAAATCTTTAGGGTGTGTATATCTTCCACAAACCTACAAATTCTCCAGTTTTATAAGTATTTATGTGGCTTTCAGCAGCACATGAAAATGTTGGACCCTTCCAACAGTTGCATCTCCAGTCATTATTTTCTGAGGGTGATGTGTTGAAACAGGACAGCTAATGATATAGTCTCTTGCAAGCAAGGAGGTTATTGTAGCATGCACCAAAACTTTACTTATACGCAAAAAAGCAAACAACAGTATAACAGCTTCAGTTATGCATATACAGATTTTCTAGGCTGTGTTTCCATCCTCACCTATAGGTAATACCTGCAGCTAATAAGAATAAATTACATGCTAAGCTACCTGCGATGCAAACCAACTATTCTTATTTGGATTATAAAGGTTGAGAATATCGTGCTTTCACTCAGGGTACAAAAGGCATTTCTGAAGATTAAAAAAACTTCAAGAAAATGCTTCAGTCATCAGACAATGTTGATGCCAGATTTTCTTCCACTTGTAGAATAAAAAAAGCATAGAATTTATACGATGTCTTGAAATACTATCTGGAAGGATTACACAGAAGTAAGAGACAAAATGGTTTTTAAGACTGCGGAACTTGACATAGAAGCATATGAATAAAAGATTCCCTGCTCTTTGGATGACTCTAATGTTTCAGTACTGGGTAAACTACATAGTAAACCAGGATTTTTAGTGAAAAAGCCTGAAGGAAACAGAAGTTTAATTTGACTATGTAGAGAGGATTTCAAGGATGAAGGCATGAAGGAAACAAAGGGACATTTTATAGTAACCTTGAGAACAACCTTACAACTTTTGCAGCCTCAACAATTTTTCTCAGGTGAACTGCACTTTTAAATGCTAAACTTCAGCTGGGCAGCCACTATCTTTTTTTGTTTATTTTATGTATATCACAGGATCCAGGATGTTAGGAGTCGGAAGGGACCTTGAAAGATCATGTAGTCCAACCCCCCTGCCAGAGCAAGATCACCTAGATCAGGTCACACAGGAACATATCCAGGCAGAATTTTAATGTCTTAAGAGAAGGAGATTCCACAGCTTCTCTGGGCAGTTCCAGCGCTTTGTCACCCTCAGAATGAAAAACTTTTTCCTTATGTTCACATGGAACTTCCTATGGTCCAGCTTGCACCCGTTGTCCCTTGTCCTGTTATTGGACATCACTGAGAAAAGCCTGGCTCCAGCCTCATGACTCTCACCCTTTATATATTTTATAGACATTGATGAAGTCACCCCTCAGTCTCCTCTTCTCTAGGCTGAGACCCAGCTACCTCAGCCTGTCCTCATAAGGAAGATGTTCCACTCCCTTAATTGTCTTAGTGGCTCTGTGCTGGACTCTTTCAAGCAATTCCCTATCCTTGTTGGACTGAGGGGTCCAGAACTTGACATAATATTCCAGATGCAGTCTCACCAGGGCAGAGTAGAGGAGGAAGAGAACCTCCCTTGACCTACTAAGCACACTCCTTTTAATATACCCCAGGATGCTATTGGCCTTCTTGATCATGAGGGCACATTGCTGGCTCATGGTCATCCTGCTGTCCACCAGGACTTCCATCCCCTTTCCATTATGCTCCTCTCCAACAGATCTGTCCTCAACCTATACTGGTACATGGGGTTGTTTTTCCCCAGATGCAAGATTCTACACTTGCCCTTGCTATATTTATTTAAATTTCTCCCCTCCCAACTCTCCAGCCTGTCCAGATCTTGATGGATGGTAGCACAACCTTCTGGTGTGTCAGCTACTCCTACCAGTTTTGTGTCATGGTGCACTCTGTTCCTTCATCCAGGTCATTGATGAATATATTGAATAGTACTGGTCCCAGTACCGACCCCTGAGGGACTCCACTAGATACAGGCCTCCAGATAGATTCTGTCCCATTGACCACAATTCTCTGACTTCTTTATTTCAACCAGCTCTCAATCCACCTCACTACTCGGCCTTCCAGATCACACTTCTTCAGTTTAGCCATGAGGATACTGTGGGAGACGGTGTGAAATGCTTTACTGAAACAATCTTTACTGACCTACCATCATCTACTCACCTGGTTACGTCTTCATAAAAGGCTATCCAGATTGGTCAAACGTGACTTACCCTTGGTAAAACCATGCAGACTGCTCCTAACGACCCTCTTATCCTTGATATGCCTAGAGTCTGCACCAAAGATAAGTTGTTCCATCACTTTTCCAGGAATGGAGGCAAGGCTGACTGGTCTGTGGTTACCCAGGTCCTGCTTCTTGCCCTTTTTGAAGACTGGAGTGACATTTGCTTCCCTCCAGTCCTCAGGCATCTCTCCTGTTTCTCAAGACTTACCAAAGATGTTGGAGAGTGGCTTAGCAATGACTTCCGCCAGCTCCCTCAGCACCCACGGGTGCATCCCATCCAGACCCATGGATTTATCAATGTCCAGACTGCTTAACTGATCCCTAACCCAGTCCTCATCAACCAAGGCAAACTCCTCATTTATCCTGACTTCCTCTGGAGTCTCAGGGGTCTGGGGATCCTGAAGACAGTCCCCAGCAGNGACTTCCTCTGGAGTCTCAGGGGTCTGGGGATCCTGAAGACAGTCCCCAGCAGTATAGACAAAGAAGGCATTCAGTACTTCTGCCTTCTTACTATCCTCTGTTACCAGGGAACCCACCTCATTCAGCAGAGGGCCTACATTGCCTCTAGTGTTAGTTTTGTCTCTAATGTATTTGGAGAAGCCCTTTCTGTTGTCCTTGACCTCTCTTGCAAGGTTTAAATCCAAGGAGGCCTTAGCTTTCCTAGTTGCCTCCCTACAAGTTCTGACAACAGTATTATATTCCTCCCAAGTGGCCACCCACTACTTCCATGACCTATAGACTCTCTTCTTCCACTTGAGTTTGCCCAGCAGTCCCCTGTTTAACCACGCAGGTCTTCTGGCTCCCTTTCTTGATTTCCTACCCATTGGGATGCTCTGATTTTGAGCTTGGAAGAAGTAGTCCTTGAATATGAACCAACTATCTTGGGACCCTTTTCCTTCTAGTACACTGTCCCATTGGATTTCCCCTAGCAAATATACATCAATGCTACCTATTAATTCTATACATTCTTATATATCTGTAGACTGTACATTTTCAAGCAATTCTTAAATGCAAACAAAATAGAAACTGGCCACTGATAAAGTTCTGAAATACATTTATTTCTTCCCTGCATCCCAGATGTGACTCCCTGCTATTAAGATCCAAATATGAGCATGTCGGTTTTAGGTTTTCCTTTTAAAATAAATAATCTGCTGGCTTCAGCTAAGACATCACTCTTTGTTGTGCTTTTTTTACTTTAGTAGAAACCTTATGGGTCATACATTGTTCTTTCCCTTGGAAGAAACTGACAACACAGAAAATCATTTCTAGACACCAGAGATGAAACTAGCTCCCCTTATTTAGATACAACAGGACTTTAGTCAAGAACAGAGATTCTTACAGCCTAAATTGTAGGTCTGCTGAGGCACTACATTCTTTATTGATCTTGTAAACTGCAGTGCATGCAAAATAGAAAGCAGTAAAATTATTAGTCCATGAGTACTTTCTGTCCTCAGAAGTGATACTGCTACAACCAGTATAGCAGATTGATTCTGGCAACATCAGAAGTGAGAGTGTTTTATTTAATAGTTAAATATATAAAAAAATAATTCTTATTTGCATATTTTTACATGTAGATCCTGTATCAGAAACACACCATTTGGCTAATTGTGGAGGAAAAAAGCACTACTTGTAATGACACAGCCTCTCCCACCGGGGCCACTATAAATGCACATAAAAATCATCAGCTGTACTAAAGTGAGGATGAAGCCTAGAAATGAATCTGTTCTTTAAGTCCCTCTGTGCCTCTCTCCCTACCCTCGCTTATCTATGCAAGGTAAATTAGTCTCTCCATCATCCATGATGAGGAAAAGTTGGAATCTCTATGGGAAGCACACACTTTTTATATACCTTTTTCAATGCTACATGCTCAGAACTCCCTTACACACCTAATCCTATAGCCATTAGTAAGGCAATAAAATGACATAAAATGAGCTAAGAGCAATAAAGCAATCATATTCCAGCATGTTTATTTAGTCGTGGTCCTTAATGACGGAGACCTTCGTACCCAGTGATACCTGCAGCTGCTACTAATTCTCCTCTTTCTCAAATCTCTGGTTATCATTACTTTTAGACTTACACCTAATGCTTTAAAGCCTACTTTATACTAACTGTGCAAATAAAAAAAACCCAAAAAACAAACCCCAAATCTTCACAGAAATAAAGGTTTGTTTGTTGGTTCATTTTTTGGATTTTTTTTTTTTTTTTTTTTGGAGGGGGGAAAGCTTTGCAAATTCAGCCCAAATTCATTTTCTTCTAAAGCAACTGAAAGAGCTGAGTTAGGGGAGGCAGAATGGTGCAAGAAGTGAGCATCAGGTCTGCTTCATCAGATGGGTACAGACTGCATTTCTACTGTCAAAACTCTGACCCGGCTGCATCTGAGTTAGATACGATGCAAAATTTGCACTGCTGCACCGAGGTTGTGTTAAAATGTGTTAATGTGTGCCTTAGCCTTTGAGTGTACTGTCCGAATTATGTACATTATATGGTTGAAACACCAGAGTTTGGTGGCTGAGGGTATTAGACTGAAGACATATCCTCCGTGATAAGGAAGATATTTAAAATCTCATTATCTACTTGTGAATCTGATGGCAGATCAGACTTTCCTCAAAATACTTGACAAGCAGAGAAATTTAAGCTGTACTAACAATAGCATATTGTGATTATTTTTACATTAATTCCTATGTCGATCTAAAATCTGTTCTTTAAAATAACACACATCTTCAATTTAAAGAGCTACAGTTATCTATCAAAGAGTTTCCTCTATATTTACACCCCTGATATTATTCTCTAAGAAGCTTTAGGAAACATAATTCCCACAAGGGGACATTCTGATAATCTACATTGACTTCTGAGTAACATAGAAAAGTGCAGTTTGCTCCAGTTATTCCTAAAAAGGACAAGAACATGTGCTTGTCCTTCAGAAGAACCCATTTTGATTTAAAAATAGCTGAGAGCAATCTATCAAAACAAATCTAGGGACCAATCACAGCCCAGTAATTGGTCACAGTCACAATTATAGTTACAGCCAAAATACAGTAACTTACTTCCAGTTTGGACATTTCATGTTTTACTTGTCAATCATTCGTGATTGGTTGGTTGTCTCCTATTCGGAAAATAAATCAATTTTATTTTTTTTTATTTTGCTTGTTTATGCCATGTAAAATGTCTGCAGAAGCACTTTACTTTCAGCCCACCCATGTGCCATGTATGTTCCAGTCTTTCCTTCACAGCATTTTTCTCTTTCTTCTTTCCTGTCCCACTGGCTCCTTTTCAGTCAACCTCTTCTTCCTTTGAGAAGAATTGAATTTCTTCAATCTGTTTAATTAATTCCTTATAGAAAAAAAACCCCTTTTTTTTTAATATAAAATGAAGCCAACATGTTTTTAGACTAGTACTAAAATTAGATAAACTCTTTCATGGAGTCATTTTCTAGAATAAAAAAATCGTACTATTCCTGAACCTGGAAGAGGCCACTGTTTAATTTCTTATTACATTGTACTAAAATGTGAGTGGATTTTACTTTTTCTTCTTTAAAACTTTTCTAACAGATGTTTACAAAATACTTGTGAGTGCAGGTATGCATTTCCTTTGGTGATCTGAACAGGACTGGTCTTAGAATTCCTTCCTTTCTGTCTGAAAGAAAAAAAA
>VZTU01015812.1:16859-74874 GCA_013400835.1 Zapornia atra
CTTCTCATCTACCCAGTGAGACTGCATCAAAATGTCTCTTTATCCTTCACTCGAAGACCTGAAGGTGGATAAAGTTATTCAGGTATGGTGGGCTTTAATAAGATTAAGTTTTATGACAATAATAGATTATTCTTTATTTTTAAATCTAGGGGGAGGGACAACTTTTATTGCATGTGTGACTTTGCATTATATCATCATACTCTAAAAGGGGGAAGACAAACTGTTTACTTTGTAGCTTGATATAATATGATTAATGCTTATTTTACTGCTGTTGGGTAAATTTATTTTGGTTTATATATTTAACGTGTTGATATGTTTTTGGGTTTTTTTCTTTGAAGTATAGATCCTTGGCCTTAAGTAGGCAAACATAGGTAGTCTCTTACTTCAGCTCTGACGTGATGAACTAATAAACCTGCTGTTTGTCATTTCTCATGTCCAAAGGTGTGGCAGAAAACTGTCATGGTCAGTTGGGCACCAAAAAAAAGAGCACTAACTCTCTTAATGTCGTCTGGAATCTCAGACTTGTCCTCTGGCTATTTCATGGTAGTCACCAGATCTGTCAGTACTTACAAGGTTATCACATTTGTGTAAAACCCTTTATGTGTGAGATTATTGGTAGCTTTGTTTTTGGATGAAAAATGTCAGTGAAAAACACTTCAATGGATAAAAATCCATGAAAAATTTGACTTGAATGTATTTTATGAGGCATTTCCTTGCTTTCTACAGCAAATTATCTGCTTTAGTTTTTCTTTCCTAAACTTTAACTGGATTTCCTCCCAGCTTAAACAGCAGTGAGTTATGCTGCATTTTAAGATGGCTGCAGCTTCTGTCCATGCTCTTTTCGTTGGGAAGCAGTCAAGCAAACTGCACAGGTCAGGTTATTAACTCTCCTATGCTGTCCCAAAGTGGAGTTCCTCAGTCTCACCTGTCTATGTATGTGTGCGGTGGGGCTCTTGAAGTTGTGGGCGCTGTGCTAGGCTTTCTCTTTGTTGTGTCTGCCCACCTCGTTCTTCCTATCTTACCAAAGTCCTTTATCTACAGTCAGGTAGTGCTGAACTGAAACAAACCAAAACCAAACCCTACCCTGGAGCCAAGAATGTATGCCCTTCAGCATTTTAACAGCCAACTGCTAGAGCTTATGTATTAAAAATCTTAAATGTGGCCTTACTGTTCAACTCCTGTGACCACTCAGTGGAGTGGTGAGGAAATGGCATTTAAGTCCTGTAAACTTTGAACCATAGATACGCATTCTGTCATTTTGTAGAGTGGGAACTCTTGTATGTTGTCTTGCCCATATGCTCAGCAGGGCTTATCAGCTTGGGCAGAAGTGCCACCTCTGCATGTCTGTGCCTGTTGTCTGTTGTGGTGTTTCACAGATAAGAGTAAACCTTACAAAAATTTCTATAGGGAACACAGCAAATGGTTCTCTTAAGCTAGTAGAAACCTTGGTAATGCTGTAATCTCAAAGGTCAGGCTTTTTCCAAAAATCAGTTCATGTGGGACAGATGCTTACTGTCATACTTAAAGATAACTCTCCACTCAAAGTTTAAATTAGGATTTCACAAAGTGCCACCAACTACTTGATGATGACTGGGGAATCAATCAAATTTTCTAATTAATGTGGGGGTGGTGGAGAAGGGAGGTAGAGCCAAGAGTGTTCAGTTAGAGGTCCCTGGGTGTTCTTGTTGCCATTGTCAATGGAGAAGATTGCCCCTTGGCATCTTGCTCCTACTGACTGTCTACTGAGTATACTTGAGAGAGGGGAGGTGAGCACTGTTAGTGCTAAATACCATTTCTTTCAAGAGTAAGCAATAACATCTTCACTGATCTTTTTGGTAGCAAAGGCTAAGTTATTGGCTGCAGGGAGTCAAGGCGGGTCAGCGTGGGGAAACAAGCAGTCGATTCCATATGAATGGTAAAGCAAGCTTCGATTTATTATGGTAAAAGGCTCTCTTTTATACTATTGCCAAAGCATATTATAATTAGTACAACTGGATTGGTTCTTGGTTACAGATTACATATACGTTCTCCACCCATCTTGAGACCTGGGAACTGTGTTCCTTTCTCACCCTCAAGAACAATAGAGCTTTCTCCACCTTGATACTGTGTAGCACAGGCAGGAATGCTGTCCTTCGCTATCACTTGTGTCCAGATGGTGTGGGGCTTATTCTTGCTAAGTTACATAAACGACTACTTGATACTGAGTTACACAGGCGACTGCTTGAACAATTGCTCCATAGAACTGTGGCCTTGCTCCTCGAGCCATTCTCCAACAATTGGCCTCTTCCAAAAACCACATGGTAAAAATGGTGCCTTTTAAAATACGTCTGAGAGCACTCCGGGGAGGAAGGCGGGGGGCATAGTACTGACAGACAACACCTGTACCTGCAACAAGTGAGTGAGATCAAAATGACTGCTGGTTAAATCAGAAGGACTCGTTACATTAAATACTCTAACCTGTTCTTTTTGTCCAGCATTGGAGTTGGAGGCTGTTCTACATAATCTGATAAGGAAAAAATCATGAGTCATTCTTGCTCTGAAACTTTTTTCCTAAAAGCAGCTTCCTGAAGTGTACAGGACTGCATAGTTTCCTCAAAAATGTTAAGTAATTTGACTGTCACATTATGTTAGATGATTTGTGTTCTGTTTAGCATAACATTTCACTATGCATTTAGTAGTTTCCCCTACCTTTGGTGTTCATTCTCAGGAAAGCTGTTGGAAGAGCTGTTTCCATTGTGCTTAATAGGCCCCTGTACTGCAGTGTTTTTTCACTGGTGGTGATTATACAAGGCCAAAAGAGTAGTAGGGTGAGGTATTGAGGAGGAAGGAAACTAGCTTACTTGAATATGGCTCTTTAGATTTGTAAGTCAGTAAACAATGCAGAAACAAAGCTTAGTGTGCTCGCTGTAGTGGCAGCTTCAGTAGAAGGTTTCTTTCAGGAGATATTAAGCTGGTAACATTGGATCGTGGGGAACTTAATTTTCAGCCTGTAAGGGGCTGTGGCAGAGGTCAGGAATAACATGTGCAAATAGTGAAGAGATAAAACTGTCTCCTGTCCTGCTGGAAAAAAAAATCAATTGCAAAACACACAGCCAAAGGTCATACCTTAGGACGTGAAGTTACAGAGCTTTGTCAGCCAAGTTTAATGTGTCTTCTTAAGGAGATCTTAAGCTCTTTAACCAGCTTAATGGCAAAACCAGAAGAGAATGACAGTAAAGCCTTTCTGCATTATTACTGTAGCCTCCTATCTGAGGAAGATACAAGTTGATCTAATGAAGTAGTTTGATACTACTACAGCGTGTTATATTGAAGTTATTTATTTCAAAGAAAAAGAATGACTTCAGAGCATCAAGATGAGTAGTAACTAGCATATATAAGAAAAAAGAAACTTCTTATTCTCCTGACTGCATAATAAAGTTCTCATAATTTTGTCTTCTACAGTATGATGTATGTGAGCTTTTTGCTTTTCAGGCTCAGACTGCGTTTTCTTCAAATCCAGCTAATCCAGCAATCTTGTCTGAAGCTTCTGCTCCTATTCCTCATGATGGAGGTAAGCTCATGTGCTCTGTAGTATTCTGATGTTGGGGAAAGCAGTTAGGAAAGCCTAAAGTGACAGTGCAGTTAGAAATACCTGGAAGTATGTTACCTTTTAATCAGAGGGTGAGACCGTGCCTCTTTAGAAAGGATAACACCCGCCCCAAACCACCTTGGTAGAGGAGCTGTAGGAATTGAAAGACAGTATTTACTTATAAAAAGAAGTTGTGACACACACTAACCCATCTCCTGACTTTTCAAAACCTCTGCCAGTGAACCAGACATAACAAGATCTGCTGTTGGTGCCATTTGAGTTCTTTTTAACTC
This sequence comes from Zapornia atra, assembly GCA_013400835.1. Lineage (NCBI taxonomy): Eukaryota > Metazoa > Chordata > Aves > Gruiformes > Rallidae > Zapornia > Zapornia atra. The sequence continues at coordinate 20,721 of VZTU01015812.1, forward strand.
TTACCTCAAAAACTATGTTGTCCTTGTTTTTTGGCTGTATTTTTGTAAGCCTTAGAGGGTGGCATGAGTCAGTGCCTTTCCTCTCCTCATGAGCTTTCTTTGGAACAAACACACACAAATCTTTGTCAATACAGAAGTACTCAGTAAGGTAGGACTTAATCTTGTCAGTCTGTCAGCATAAAGCTTCCAGCAGGTTTTGGGATCAAGAGTCTGGTGGGAAATCCACCAGAGTTAAAGCTAAATGACTTATTACCATTTCTCTTCCTCTTTCTCCTTCATACTTACATGTATATGAATGTGCACTGGTATGTTTGAGTTCAGAACTGTGGGCTAGTGAGTTACACTTGGTCTAAAATGCCTAAAACCTCTGAGCAGCATGACCAGCAGCTGTGCTGGAACACCTGTCAAGGATGCTGGTATATCAGATATTGAAGTTTGGTGGATGTAACTTTGTCTCCAGTTCTCCTCTGGGCACTGGTGCATCCAAGATGACTTTAAGGCAGGAGTCTCTGTAGCTTACCAGAGAGCCATCTCTCATAGATCCTTTCTGCAATAGATACTTACCTGGCCTAACTTCACAGGCCAGATTTAGCTTGCTTCATCAGCCCCTTCCTGATACCATTTTTTGTGCTCTCTAGAGTTTGAGTTCTTCTGCAGTTTTTGTTCCTCCTGGCCAAACAACATAATTTTGACATCATCTTGGGTGTGAAATTGTCAGGAGCTGTGTGTGGCTGCAGGAGTGATAAATCACTGAATATATCCCAAAGGAAAGGAGGCCTAGACCATCTATTGGCTCTGCCAAACCTGCTGGGGATACCTCTGGCCTGGCAGTGGCAGGAGAATGTACATCAAGAACTTCTGGGTGTTTTCTGCTATTTGGAGGTCTCTGTTTTGAATGAGAATGCAATCAGCAAAGATGCATCCTGTGCAGTGTGGTTGTTGCAGAAGAACAGAAGAAGAATGGAGTAGCTGCAGAGTTTTGTGCAACTTAAATTGTGTATAATCCTAAAGGCTTGATGACAAAAGAAAAAGGTGTCCACAGAAGACATATTCTGTAAAAGCTTATTAATCAATACTTATGAAACTACAAACTGATAGATAAATATGGGAATGAGTTCAAACAAGACAGCTCTTGTGTGAAGCAGAGTACAAACATGACCACTGAAAGTATTAAGGAGCAAAAAATTCTCACAGTCGTGCTGGAGTTCACCTTGCAATGACCTTTGCATTCCTTCCCAGAAAAGTTACTTTCCATTTCTGGTCAAATGTGGATTCTTGTAATAGCTGGATTCATACATGTACCCATAAGGGAGCACTAGAAATGGAGCTTTGTAACTGGGGAGCCTGCTTGCTTCCCAGGCTGTCGCTTGCACCACCTCGCTTCCTGAGCAGCCTTTTCTGTCCTCACTGATTCAGTGGGAACAGCAGGTGGACTCTTGAGAGTTTTTGTAACTGCCACTTGTTAAATCCTGCCAGTTAACTATCTGTGGAATGTCAAGAGCAATATATCAAGCTTAATTCCAGAGTGGTTCAACTTGAGGTCTGGCAAGTCAGTCAGTTTAACTTCTTTTCCTCCCATTCCCTGCACCCCACTACTCCCTGCACCCCACTACTCTCAGGCACAAAGGAAACTCCTGATGGATATTTTAAGGACTGCATTTGGTTTGTCTTGAGAAGCACATCTAAACCCACTTTGTTTTGAAGCTATGAGAAAATGACAGCTGCTTTCTTACAAAGGCTATTAAAGCAGACTGCCTGGTGGACCTTACAGCCAGGAGACTGTCTTCTGCAGAAATTTTACCATGCCTGAGATCCAAAATGTCCTTGGCATGGATACCTCCTGCAAGTGCTGTCTTGCACTTGGTGGAAAGGCACTCTGTGTGTGTGTTCTCCAGCATACCTGGTTTGGGGGTGGGAAGGAGTGTAGTTCCCCACTAATTGCCATAAGTTTTGGAGTAAGGGCACATCTTTGTGGACTGCAGGACAAAGTTGGCTTTGGAATTTACCACACTGTGTCTAATGTTGTTCATGTCACAAAGGATGAATGGAGTAACTGAAGCTAAAAGCTCTCTGTAAGCTCTTAATCTCAAATTGCTGCTTGTCTGGTTACTTCTCTGGGCTAGAACAGTCCCGATCCAAGTGGATCTTCTGTCATAATTTTCAGATCAAATACATTACAGTAGCAGAAGATTTGTTGAAGTAATTCTACCTATGAAAGGAGTAATTGTTCATTCTGTTAAACCAACAGTTGTATTGATGGGGGGGATGGTTGTTTTGTCTCCTACAGGCTTATACCCCAGACTGTATCCAGAACTTTCTCAGTACATGGGCCTGAGCCTGAACGAGGAGGAAGTGCAGAGAAACCTACCAGTGGCAGCAGCTGCTCAGCCACAAGGTGTAAGTACTGCTCAAGTATGTCTTAGGAAGCAGAAGTATAGATACTAAATGTCTGTCTAGCATTCTGAAGACAAGGTTACTCTTTGTCTTAAGTACAAGACTGATAAATCAATTGCTTTTTTTCCTCTGGTCTTAACTGAGTGGCATGTTTCCAGTGTTCTGGGGGGAGGGTGGGAGGTGGGGAAGAGCTGGTGCTGACTTGTTTGTTTGCTTGTTGCTTTGTTTTAAATATAATTTCATATAAACTGACATTATAGCTATTCTTAAAAAAAAAAAAAAGTTGAAGCTAAGTTGTCTGGCTGTTTTGTTTTAATCAGCAACTGGTAACACGACCTTCTACTAATTACATGGTAGCTCCAGTGACTGGCAATGACATTGGAATTCGCAGGGCAGAGATTAAGCCAGGCATCCGCGAAGCCATCCTCTGCAAGGATCAAGACGGCAAAATCGGACTTCGCCTGAAGTCTGTTGACAATGTAGGTATAGAAGCTTGCTCTTGCCTGCCTGCAGAGATAGTCCTGCTGGATTAAATCAGTAGTGAAGTTAGTGTATGGTCACAAAATTGGCTTCCTTTATAATGCTTGCTTGTCTGTTGTCTGAACTTTAAATTCTTTCATCAGATCAGTAACTAGATTTCATAGAATCATAGAATGGTGTGGGTTGGAAGGGACCCCAAGGATCATAGAGCTCCAACCCCCCTGCCACAGGCAGGGCCAGCAACCTCCAGGCCTGGATCTACACAAGGTTGCCCAGGGCCCCATCCAACCTGGCCTTGAACACTTCCAGGGACGGGGCATCTGCTACTTCTCTGGGCAGCCTGTTCCAGCACCTCACCACTCTTTCTGTAAAAAACTTACCCCTAATATCTAATCTAAACCTTCCTTCCTTTAGTTCTAATCCATTCCCCTTTGTCCTGCCATGTCTATCCTTTTAAAAAGTTGAATCCCCTCCTGCTTACAAGCTCCCTTCAAGTACTGGAAGGCTGCAATGAGGTCCCCCCGCAGCCTTCTCTTCTCCAGGCTGAACAAGCCCAGCTCCCTCAGCCTTGCTTTGTAGGGCAGGTGCTCCAGCCCTCTAATCATCCTCGTGGCCCTCCTCTGAACCCTCTCCAACAGTTCCACATCTTTCTTGTATTGGGGGCCCCAGATCTGGATTGAGCTAGATGGAGATCTAGATTGAGCTCTGGATGGAGCTATATTTCTAGCTGTCTGGACTAGGATCTAAATTTCCAGCAGCATTTGGCTTCTGTATGCCTTGTAACACCTGAAAAACACTTGTAATTTTTTTTTTTCTGTTGTAGAGTATGAAATTATTGTGGCAGAGCTGCTGTATACTTGTTAGCAGTTCAGGACTTCCTGTCTCTCTCCTGGAAACACTAATCAGTCCTTAAAATTCCGCAGTGTATTGAGAAGCACCCATGGCTCAGAAGTAGCTTCTCTTTTACATACTCTTGCAGTGTGGTGCTGGTGAGAAAAGTAAAGGTAGTGAGGTTGTCATCTGGCCTATATGTAAAGTGGAATTTCAGAGCAGGCTTTTTTTTTTTTTCTTTCTCCTGAGTTTCCCTGAACATGAACATAGCTGCAAGGAGATCCTGAAACCTCCTCTGGAGCTTCTTTGTAAGAGCCTGTCCTGGTCTGGGCAGGGATAGGGTTAATTTTCTTTCTAGCAGCTGGTGCAGTGCTGTGTTTTGAATTTAGGATGAGAGCAACGTGGATAACACACTGTGTTTAGTTTTCACCAAGCAGTCAAGGACTTTTGAGCGTCTTTCACTGCCCTGCCAAGGGTGGGGGCAGCGGGGGAGGCACCTGAGGAGCTCTGAGGGGACACAGCCAGGACAGGTGACCCAAACTGGCCAAAGGGATACTCCATACCATATGACAACATGTTCTGTTTACAGCTGGGTGTGAGCTGGAGGTCTTGTGCAGCACTGGCTCAGGGTGATGGCTGAACGCCTCCCTGCCTATGGGAAGTGGTGAATGAATTCCTTGTTTTGCTTTGCCTGCACATGTCGGCTGAGAGACTGGGCAGTTTGAGGGGGTCTTGTGTGGAGCTGAGGGGTTGTGTGTAGCACTGACTTAGGGAGGAGAGAAATTATGCTGTTCATCACTTAGGTACATGTTAATAATATATATTGTTATTATTTTCTTTTTTATGTGTTTGTGTCCCCCATTAAACTGTTTTCATCTCAGTCCATGAGTTCTCTCACTTTCACTCTTACGATTCTCTCCCCCATCCCGCTGGTGGAAGGGGGGGAATGTGAGCCAGTGGCTGCATGGTGCTTAATTGCTGGCCAGGCTAAACCAGGACAGACCTTTAAATCTTTTCTGGAGTTTCTCTGTTCCACTGTCTTTTGATTCTTGACTGGAAAATGCTGCTAGGTTCTTTTTTTTTTTTCCTGTTTGTTTTCTGGGTTTTTTTTTTTGTTGGTTTTGTTGTTGGTAACAGCATTTAATCTGAACATTTAAAAAAAAAAAAGTACTTAAGGTTTCATATAGGATTAAAGTGCTTTTTGTAGTTCTCCTAACCCAGGAAGTGCTGGGGTTTCCATAGAGTAGGATGTTTTACTTTTTAAATATCCCCACCCTCCAAAGGTATTATTTACAGTACGTGTGCCTGTTCAAAAAACACTTGCCTACTTTCTAACTTTATTCTAGCAGTAATTATCTGTCAGCCCCTCACAGACATCTAGAAACAAACTGAGATTTCAAAGACACCTCTTAAGGAGAGATAATTAGCAAGTCCTGTTGTGCAATTGAATGGTATTACATAGAGAGTAGGGAGCTTAAGTGATGTGTGTTCTGTCCTTGGGCTTCATCTTTAAGTAGAACTTCCTCCATGGTTTTCTTCTGTCCCCTTCTCTTTTGTAGGGCATATTTGTCCAGTTAGTTCAGGCAAACTCTCCAGCGTCCCTCGCTGGGCTGCGGTTTGGGGACCAAGTTCTGCAGATCAATGGTGAGAACTGTGCAGGATGGAGTTCTGATAAAGCACATAAAGTTCTGAAGCAAGCTTCTGGAGAAAGGATTTCCATGATCATTCGGGACAGGTAAGGCCAGCTGCAGATACAGATTGCCATTGTCCGTCTTGGAGTAATTCTGTGGTGTTTGGGTCCCCCCTCATTTGAGTAGCCCTGAAGGCATTATTAAAAATATAGAATGAAATCTATGTCCATGTGCTATTAAAGATCCTCAGAAATGTTCCCTTTTATGGGGAACATTCAAAATACCAGTCAAAAAGTTGTTAACTTGTAAACTTCCAGTGCACGCCTCTTGCCTGGGCATGATGAGGCATAATGCTTTCAAGGTGAACAAGTGATAGCACAACTTAAACTCTGACCTCAGCAGTTCTGTGCTTTATTTTCTGATGCAACCTGACCTTTGCTTACACTAACTGAGAGGGAAAAAAAAAAAAAGCAATGGAAGACAATATCAGTTGCTGCATTAATTAGCTTAAAATTTGCATTTCTGTTTTTATCTAGCAGGATAGTTTTCTTGTGAACTTTAATGTCTATGTATGAATTAATGCCAGTCTCACTAAAATTATATTTGATGAACCAGGTTCTACTTTTAGTCTCTGTTGGATAATGAGTGTTATAACTAGATGTGGGTAGTAGTAATGGGTTAGATTCAGCACAAGACCTGTGGGCTAGGAGATCAATGACACATGGTATTGACCAGGTAAATGTCTTGAAGCTGTGTTCAATGTTCTTTTTTTAAGAACCAGGTTTGACCCAGTGAAGGGCACGCTACGTCTATCAGGGCAGCTATTTCTATAACTTATTGAATAAAAACACTGTGGGAGCAGATCCCCTGCTTTGTCTACTACTACTGTGCCCCACTTCCCAACCCCTTCTTGGATTTAAGACAGAATTTAAAGGTTTATCGTCTGTAGAGCTGTAGAAATGTTGTTGGGGAAGCTTTGGGCTCCAGAACCCTGTGATCTACCCATAGCTTTTAAAACTGCCTGTGCTATTTTAGCTATTTTATAGCAATTGTAGACAGAACTTTAATTTTTAAGGCCATTTGTGTATGGTTGGGTGTTGTGGTGGATGTTATGTGGGGGTTTTGCAGTATTATTATTAATCCAGGAAGTTAAATACCTATAGAACAGAGGAAATATGTAAGGCTTACGTCTGCAGTGTGACTTCAGCTTGGAAAGAAGAGATTAAAATAGCAAATTATTAACAAAATTAAGTTAAACCCAACTACTTTTCCTTGTAGCTGATGTGCAAGTCTTAAAGAGCACAAGTGCTTTCTGTAAGTCAAAGTTACCAAACCAGTGCGTGGCTATTCATGAGGTCTAGTAAGACTGAAAAACATGGGGTTTTTGCATTTTAAATTGTCTTTTACTTCTTGTAGGCCTTTTGAACGGATTATTACTATGCACAAGGACAGCACAGGGCATGTTGGCTTCATATTCAAGAATGGAAAAATAACCTCAATAGTGAAAGACAGTTCTGCTGCAAGAAACGGGCTTCTTACAGAGCACAACATCTGTGAGATCAACGGCCAGAATGTAATTGGATTGAAGGTAAAAACAAGGGGTGTGGAGAGCCAGGAGCTTTTTGTGTGTCTGCATAGTAATTGTGTTGTGGAGAGGGAAAAGGGTTGTAATATGTTGTTGAATATTCATGAAATAACTTGACCTCTCATGACCTCCTTAACTTGGAGACACCCCTATGTTTTGAGGGTTCTCTGTGGTTCTGGATCTGTACTCAGGGCAACTCCTTTTCTTCCTCTCTGCCTGGCTGTAGGCTGACCCTCAATGTTTACCTTCAGTCTAACTTTGCTGGCAAAGCACAGAACAAGCCTCCCCACACCAGCCTGCTGTCCTACTAGCCTAGTAGGAATTCTGTGTATGGCATCTGAATCCTGTCTCTAGTCAGTGTGAGATACTGATAACCAGGCATCTCTGAGGTGGCATTGCAGGCTCAGTGATTTGCCCTGAAGGTTAAATACTCTTCAGCAAGGAGTTGTGGGTCTCTTTGCTCCGTGAATTCTTTGTAGGAAAAGCTCTTGAATTGTTGCTTTATTAGTTACCCTGAGTAATGTTGCTCATATGACTTTTGTTTAATAACAGGACCCTCAGATTGCAGACATCTTGGCAACAGCTGGCAATGTGGTCACCATTACTGTCATGCCTTCCAGTATTTATGAGTATATAATAAAGAGGTAGGTAAAAACAAAGCAGCCATGGTCTTGATTATAATCAAGTTGACAGGGACTTTTTTTGTTAACTAAAATGTACTCATGCTAAAAGACCTAACTACAAACTCAATATGAAGGCTGAAGAAAGGGTGGGGGAGGCTGAAAGTCTGTTTACTCTGATCTTTTGGTCAGACCAGCATGTTTCGGCTCTGTTTATCAAAACTGTTCATACATTAGTGATGGTCCTTTGCCTTTTCTTTTGAAAAGCCCTTTTCTGACCATAGTATGACTAAAACTGAGTCTTCCAGAACTAACTATAAGTACATGGATAACATATGTATTTCTTACCTTGTAACTAAAATCCTGTTTCTAGTGGGACTAATTCTGGTGTAAACATGATTCTTGGCAAGATACAGTTGGTTTTTCCCTAATCCCTTGGCAGCACTGGCTTTCTACAGCTTAATCTCTCCAGCAAAAATCCGTTTGAAGTTGCTAGAAATTAATAATGCTTCAGATATAATTGAGTATTTCTCCTCGGCCTGCTACGCTCTTTCTGCAGAGCAGTTTTCAGTCAAAGGGACACTTTTTTCCCCTGTCCTCCCTCCTTCATACTTGTGATATTACTCTGCTGGCACATGTGGCCCCACCCTGAAAGATGTTGGTAACACAGCTTGGTTGCTAATAAAGATGCTGAGTATGGTGGGCTCCTCTTCTGCCTGTGCACTTTGATGCAGCTTTTCTGTAGCCACGTTTGTTACAAACAACTGGTGCAATAGCCCGACGTTTAAATGGCATCGGAGGGCCAGCGATGGCAAAGGTGTGGCCATTGGAAGCCTTAGCGGTCTCCTGTGGTTGTCTTACAAAACTGACTGCCTCTTCCTTTCCTCAGGATGGCAACCAGCATTATGAAAAGCCTGATGGATCACTCTGTTCCTGAAGTCTAAGCTTGCATCGTGTACGCCTGTGTACAGATACGTAACGGTGATTCCACTCAACTCGGGCGATTATACTCAGTGATTTCTTCCTTCTGCACATGAGCCTTTCTGGAGGCCAAGAGAAGATATGCTGCATCAAGCATCTGCATCTGTCAATGGCTGGGAATGTTACAGTTCAACGTATCTCGTTCATTCACAAACTGTAAAACTTGTAGCCTTATATGCTTGACAAATGTGAAATTCCAATTGTGTTACAACTTCTTTTCCTAGGTCTTTAGTTTACTACACCTACTATAAGCCATTGCAACTAAAGGAGCCAGGTATCACTTGCAAAGTTATGTGTTGTTACCTAGAACGATGCCGTGCTCTGTATGTTAAAGACAACTGAGTATTTTTACTGCTTTCTCTTTGCAAGAGTAGATTTCACATAGCTGCTTAGAAGTAGGGCTAGCACTAGTTAACTTTTTGTTCTAGTAAATACTGTTTACACAGGAATGCCAGCTAGGCTGAGCGTAGCTAAGGGCAGCATTCGTTAAGTAAGCATATTAAAGTAGTGTACAGATACTCAAATCTTTTTATTACTTGTTATATACAAATGGTAACTAATATGCTTATCTCTCGCCTTAACTGTGTTCTTAAGGATTCAGAAATAACCAAATAAATGAATGAAACTTTAGAGTGTGTGCGTGCATACTGCTTCAGCCCAGCTAAGCTGGGTTTGTTTAGTCATGGTCAGTTTCAGTCAACACTGCAGCCAAGATAAGAGATGCAGTTTAAAATAGCTTGCTCAATAGGCTGGCTGCCTGCAACATTGAAATGTTTTAGAAGGGTGGAGCTGGGATACTTCATCCAGGATCGGTTTAACTCTTGTAATACCTTCAGCTTAGTGTGAACAGCAGCCTCGCTGCCCTGCGAGGCATGCTGAGTGTATGGGCTGGCAGGGAGGCTGCTGGGTGCCGGGTTGGGATGGAGTTAACTTTCTTCATAGGGGCTGGTGTGGTGCTCTGAAGTTCCTTGCTAGGACAGGTTTGAGGCTTGTCACTAGACCAGGTTGGGGGCAGTCAAGAGGATTGGGGGATGCAGCTGGGACTGCTGACCCAGACTGCCCAGAGAGGAATTCCACTCAGCAGTAATTTAGGGGGCCTTTCCAAAGTAGCTGTTGCTTGGAGCCTGGCTGGGCAGCACTAGGAAAGCTCCCTTTATCCCAACCCCTGGGATCTCTCCTTGCCTTTTGCCTTCTGTTTCTCTTTCCTGTTCTGCTGTAGGTTGAGGAGTGAAAAAGTGGGGGCTCCGCTGCTGGCTGGGGACAGTTCACCCCAGTTTGGTTCAGCTTAGACTTTGTAAGTGAAATCAAATGATCAGAAGGGAAATACCAGTTTCAGTGAGGTTTGGTGGGGTTTTTTGCTCTGGTCCAGGTTTGTGGATTTCATAGCTGAAATTACTGACCATCCTGCCTTCCTCATACTGGGCAGGAGCCCAAAGTCAAAGCAAGACACTTTACTATAGATGTTAGTTGTTGGAAGAGAGGCAAGTTCTGAACCAACAAACTTGGATCCAGAATTGGTCTGGGGATGATGGTGGCTGAATGATATTCTTGGCCATTTCACTGACATGATACTTCAGAAGGTGACTATAAGAGCTCACACCAAAAAAGAAGAGCAATCAGGGCAGAGCTGGCCCTCTGAACTAAGGTGCCATGTACCAGCCCTTTACCACTCTGGGGGGCTAATGGCAGCTTTTCCAGGTTGTGGGAAGGGCAGGGGTGGGAGCTGTAGTTAAGGATTAGGTAGTTGAACTTGATGATCTTGAAAGTCTTTTCCAACCATAACCTGTTCTATGATTCTGTGATCCAGGGTGCATCCCTGCTCTTCCTTGGTGTACTGTTAGGGCAGCAGTGTGAGCTCAGCTCAGCAGTGCCCCGTGGTTTCCTATTTCTCAGTTATGGTAACCGAGGGACAACCCTTCCACCCCTTCAGGCTGTAGTGGTGATCCAGCTAATGCTGGGAGCCACTTTAATTGGGTTGTTTGGTTGCTACATGGCATGTCTCTGGAGCCACTCTGGCAAATGTGTACTAGCAGTAATTGGTGACTGCATGTAGCCTTGGTATGACTCAGCCGTAGGGGTGCAGACCTGTGCCCTGTAGCAGTCATGGGTTTGGCTCCTTGGCAAGCTTGTTTGCTTTAGCTCTGAACTCCCTGGAGGCCAGTACAAGGAATTAGGAAAACACTAATCTCTGCCCCTAGCCTGTGCTTATGTAGGAGCAGATGATGCAGCAGTGGCTGGTTCTGTATCCCTTCAAGCTTTAAGGCTTGATTTAAGCAAACTTATTGCTTAAGCAAATTCAAGCAAACCTTGACCAAGTGTGGCTGGCCACCCAAACCTTGTGATTTCACACTAAATACAAGTCAGGCTAAAACTAATATAAAATAAACAGACAACACTATGTATTAAGGAAAAATAATACAAAGTCATTTTTTCATTATGAGATAGCTGTAACTGCTGGGGAGAGCTAGTGGAAGGGAGTTCAGTGTAATTCCTACATGCTATGCAGGTGGAAGCAACCAGAAGTGAAAGAGCTAATTAAAACCCTCCCATTTTCATGCAGAAACCAGCTTGTATTTAAGAGGAAGCTATAGTTAAATATACATACACAGATAAACTTCTGTGGGAAGCTGCAAGAAAATACATCATTCCTTCTCTACATCCAATTAAAAAAACCAACAGACCCAACCCAACACGGTGATGTTCTAGCCTAGTAACAGGGTTAACTTGAGAACCCCCTCCCTCTTTAAAAAGCTATGGCTGCTTTAAGCAACTAAGCAGCTGGCTGAGGGCTGTGAGCACACTTTACAGCCTCAGCTGCACCACAGTGCTACATGGTTCATTGCGTCCTTATTTAACCTATGGGAAGTCAAGCTACCTCAGAGGTAAGCTACCCTTAAGTCAAAATTCAGGAGTCACACACTTCAGGGTAGTTTCTCTCTCAGTGACAAAGGAGCCCAGCTGGGGTATAGCATGAGTTGCAAAACTGCACATCAGGAGGAATGGAACACACAGAGGATGTGCCAAGAGGCAAAACAGGTTACAGCATAAATTCTAAACTTGGGCTGGTATCAGAGGGCGGGTAACCAAAGCCTTGGGGCCAGGGACAAAAAAACAGCAGCAGGGAGGTAAGCAAGCAGTGATGGGCATGCATGGAACCACACATAAAGCTGTTTATGAACAATCCAGAAGTCACCTCAGACATCGCCAAGCAAGTGTGTAATGTGGGTTTCTAGGGGGTCTTTGCCTACCCACAGACAGAGCTGGGGATATCATGCAAGGCTGCTGCACTCTGACTGGTAACAGCATGCGTGATATGGCTTCATTTTTGCCCCATGTGCCTCCACCTTTGATTACATCAAAATTCAGTTATTTACTAAGTCAAGTGAGTATTGCAGCTAAAAAATCAGTCAGATTTAACATCACACCCTTATCTTATTGAAAAGAAAGTTCAAAGTCAAGCACAATAAAAAAAATAGCGGAATTTATGAAAAAATAAAACCAAAATCCAACAACCCAGACCCTAGCCCCAAAAGAGCTGTTTTACAATGCTAAAGAACCAGCTGTGCCCCAAAATTGGTGCCAGGTGTCAAATGCAAGGCAGGGTATCTACAGCCAAAGGACTGACTGAACATCATTTAGAAGAACACTTGTCCTGGACATACTGACACAGCGTCTTCCTACCAGCAGTAGAGAACACAGCCAGAGGAAAATATCGATTGTGGGTCACACAGGGGCAACATCACACCTGCAGCTGCTTCTAGTAACAAGCCATTTAAAGACCATTTCAAGTCCTAAACCTCACAACAGCTCTTTGCAGGAAATCACATCCTCAAGTCCTGCAGAGAACATAAGCCTAGACTTTGGCACTGGGTTAAGATGACAAGGAGCTCCTGTGTTTAAATGCTGTATTTACATTCCATCCTGAAGGCGATTTGAGTTGAAAGGGCTTGAGAATATCAAACCAAACATGAGATGCTGAAGATGATTACAAGAAGGACAGTAAAAGAACTGATGAAGGGTAGCAATACAGCATAAGACAGCAGACTAGCTTCCAGCATGTTATTGGGAGGAAGATTTGTATCAACACATTACATGTATATGTAGGAATCAGTGCTATGCTTGGCTTGCTTTCAGACTCATACATTAGTGTTGGTTTTTAACAGGAAAACGCAATAGAGAGTATGTTCTTATTCTTCTCTGTGCCTTTCCAAACAGCTGCATTCAGAGACTCGACAGGCAACCAGACTGCCCACACCAACAGCTGCCTTCGCAGGAAGCGTTCAAAGACCTATTTACCATCCTATGTGTCTCCACTGGGCAGGAAGGTTTACTATGCAAGAGGTACATACATTAGGTCATGAGACATGGCAGCAAGTTGCAGGCATCCCTGAAGACTTCTTAAGAATGCAAATGCTTCTCAGAAACCAGTTGAAACAGCATGCTATGGTGCGTTCTGTATAACTCAAACAATGACTGCAAGTTAAGAGCTTTTTAATTACAGAAAAATAGGTCTTTAATTTCACCTCAGGTATCATTTCAGACAAGCATTTTTAGTACAACAGTCCATGAAAAACAAACGCAGACACTACGCAAGTTAAGAACTCTCAGTGAAGTCACCGTAACACAGAAAGTCGCAGCTGAACAACACTTCCTATCTGGTTGAACTTCAGCAGCCATCATTGCACACAGTTAAGTTCCTTTAAAAGGTCTGGTTTAAAACAAGAGTTCGTTTAATTCTCTGGAGGGAAAGGCACTTAGTATTGCAATTTCCAGAACATGATTTGTTTGTCTTCCCCTCCTGTAATGACACGGTTGCACTGTTCGTTCATCCACATGGACATTACAGCACCTGGGGGAAAAACCAAAACAAGTAAATGTAAATGCAAATCAAAGCAGTAGTTGAGATTAAGGAACAGATCTTTAAGAGAGTTTAAGATAATCTGATCATTAGGTTGGATTACAGTGACACCAGGTGTGCTAAGGAGAATTTTAGTAGGCTCCTAGGTGGCTACTCTCATTGGCAGTACTGATCTCATGCCACGGTGCCTCAGCTGACTCTGGGTACTAGAGGGACAATGTCAGTGGCAGTGCAGAGTGCAGATGGCCCACTGGCAAAAGAATTCACAGGGATAAGGGGAGGAGGTTTCTCTAGAGAGTGAGCTATTTCACTCTGCCATTTGGCCCTACCATATTGAAAGTGCATTCAGGTTGCCTAGCACATGCCCGGAAGCCCAGTTCTCAGGATTGCCCTGGCTACTGAAATAGCTCTGTACAGGCCAGGGGCACAAGCTTTAGTAGGGGAGCCTGAAGTAGCTGTTCATGAAGGCAGCCTTAAAAACCACACTGAATGTAACAGGGAAGTTTTTCTTCTTCACATGTCCTAGCTGCCAATGTACTGAAGACAATACAGATACTTTTAAGAAGCCTGTGAATCTCTATCCCACACTATTTCTCCAGGGAGCTTTACTTGATTTGTTAGCCTCACAGTCTGGACAGACATTGACAGAGTGTACAGTGCAGTCTCTCCTACATCTTATTAGAGCTGTGAGGTAGAGAAATGCTGACTTTCGTGAGGGTGGGTGAATTAGAAAAATCCCAAGTCATTCACCTTTGATCAGTCTTGTAAACAGCAACATTCTTCTGCTGTTACGAAATCTCCTAGGAGACTCACGTGGAACTACTTTTACCTCTGGTGTTCCCCATAACCAAGAGCAGCCCACTGGCTGAGCAGATGGCTCTCAAACTTTTCAGTACTAACAGAGCTCGAAAGTAGGAGGAATCTTCCATTCTAATCCAGAATAGGAATAGTTCAGACATACCTGTATGTCCTTTGATTCTTTCAACAACCTTGCCTCCAAGAAGGTCCCAAATCAGTAATTCACCAGACTGACTTCCTGATAAGATGGTGTTTCCATCCCATTTGAAGCACCTGCAAGCAAGTCTGAAATCAGTTCACTTCAAGCTTTTCCATAACAACAGCTGAATATTTCCAAACTGATGAAGCCAAAAATTATTGAAAGTGTATGTGTGAAGGTAACCCCACCCTGGCAGTGTTCAAGGCCAGACTGGATGGGGCTTTAGGCAACCTGGACTAGTGGAAGGTGTCCCTGCCCATGGCAGGGGGGTTGGAACTAGATGGGCTTTGAAGGTGACTTCCCACCCAAACCATTCAGAGCAACTAAGCTGGTGAAGGGACCGGAGTGCAAATCTTACAAGGAGCAGCTGAGGGAGCTAGGGATGTTTAGCCTGGAGAAGAGGAGGCTCAGGGGAGACCTTATCACCACCTATAACTACCTGAAAGGAGGCTGTAGAGAGGTGGGTGTTGGTCTCTTTGCCCAAGCCACAGGTGAGAGGATGAGGGGGAATGGACTCAAGCTGTGACAGGGCAGGTTCAGATTAGACATTAGGAAAAAATCGGCATTGGGACAGGCTGCCCAGGGAGGGGGTTGAGTCACCATTTAAAAGATGGGTAGATGAGATGTTTAGGGATATGGTTTAGTAAAGGACAGGTACAATTGGACTCTATCTCAAATGTTTTTTCCAACCTAGTTATTCTGTGATTCTCGAATTATTTTGAAGGGTCATGACCCTTCTCTCACTGCCCTAGACCCAGCCTGGCCTTCCCCTGGCAGAAGGATGAAACATATTCCCGTAATGGAAGAGGAGGACCCAGCCAGCTGTACACGTGTACAGTACCCAAGTGCCCTCATGCACCACCACTTCTGCCACCTGGTGTTCTGAAACAGTCACCTCAAGTGCAAAGAGGACTTTCAGGGAAACAACTGAAGAAAAATATACATAATACACACATGCATATACAAACACTTTCATGTATACACATACACAAGAAATCAACAGTGTACTCCATGTATGGCTGCTCTATTTTTGCTCCAGTAACTGAGTAAGCATTCCATCAGCCATATAGTACTGTATACATTTAGATTTATGAATAAAGGGATCACTCTTCAATTATAAGAGCCAATCTTTTCTTATGTTATTAAAACAAAAGGATGCATTGCAAAAAACCAACTTTTAAAAAAAATCAAGATTATTGACAGAGATGCTTCAAGGAAGAGAACTGCCTACTCATTAGGTATTTCTGTAGCTCAGCTGCTGGAATTCCTGCTTAGCTACAGCTCTGATCTTTTATAGAAGTTAAAGTTGTGTTGAAAAATGTGAGTTATTTACTTTAGGTACTTGTTTGGGTTTGTCCCACTTTGGAAAGCATGACCATAATGCAAACAACATGCTAGAACTTCAGCCTTTGCACTTTAAAAAGGAATTCAATAAAACAAAGATGCTGGTATTGCTGCTCTTTCCATTCCGCCGTCTATCACCAGCCATCAATCATTTCCACAATTAACTAAAGTGGTCACACAGCTTCATGATCCGGATATTCTCAGAATTACCTCTGGGGCTCCTCAGCAGTTACAGAAGATATCAGCATTCCAGTTTGCACATCTATTACTTTAAAGCAACAGTCCTCTCCTGCGCTGAGCAGATGCCTGCTGTCTGCACAGAAGAAAAAAGCAAGAGAAACGACACCAAAGAGCAGGTGCAGCCGCTCAGTTCTAGTTACTGAAGCAGCCTGCGATACAGCACCTTGCACGCCACGCTGCCTGACCTACTTGCATTTTAAGTTAATTTACTGCAAATTAAGTCTCAAAGCAAGCAATGATAAACAGAATTGGTTTAGAGTCTAGAGCACTGGACTACAGTCTAGTACGGCCTCACGTACAATTAATGAGTTATTTGTAACAGAGATGCGTGGCTGTCCAAACCATCCCACCACCCCCTTAAAATAGTTATACCAGCAACAGGGGCATATTCTGTGATACCAGGAATAAGAGTCCCTTTGAAACTCCTAACAGTGTGAATTGAAAACTGAAATGCAACTTACCAGGACTAAAAGCAACATCAAACACAGTCCCAGAATGACAGGGCAACTGGTGCAACACTGTTGCTGTAGAAACATCCCATACAGTAATGGTACCCTCTTTGGTTCCAGAAGCTAGTAGAGTATTTGCAGCATTAAGGTCGATTGTATTTACCTAGGAAGTTAAACATCCCATGATATTCCTATTCTTTCCTGTGAGTTACCTTGAGACAGGTTTCAAACACACAAAAGTAAGCCCATTATCTGTAAAAACACTTTTTGATTTATAAGAAGCTTTTGTATTTAATTCTGCAACATCCTTAATTAAGAACAATTATTAAAAATCCTGCCTATATAAAATAAAAAGATAGGCCCCTTTGACATTTTAAAATGCTTTTTCTTTGCAGAATCAGAAATACAAATTGACATTTCAGACTACTTTTAGTACCCACACTCTCCCCCCTAAATGCAAGACTTCATCCTTAAAGGTTAAATTCCTCTTTATTTTTTAAAGAACTTGGTAGTCATCAGTTGTTTCCAATTCTCTTGGGTACAGTTCTGAAATGTTACCAGAACCATTTCAGTATTCCTCTACGTTTGAAAATTATTATGAAGGTTTAGCACACAGTCATTCTAAATACCCTACTAGAGTGACATTAGATGCTACAAATAAAAGTGCTCAGTTACACATTTACAATTCACTGCACACATCACGTTTATATATTTACAGTGAAATTCAGTACTATATTTTATAGCAGTATTCCCCCAAACTCTGTGAATACAAGCTGAGCAAGACAAATTAAGAAACCTCTGTTTCTGGTATGGCTTCAAGTCCCCATGAATTGACCTTTCAACCAGGGAAACAGGGGACATTGCCAAGGGACACATGGGGGATAAAAAACCCCAAACACCCCTACACACACCCTCACCTCAGCCCTCTAACCCAATCCGTGGGCTTTACCACTAGATCTCGACATCAGTGTTAATGAGCACTGATCTTCCTATTCTGAGATACCATATCTCTGTCCCCATACTTACACTAACATCGTGCTCTAACTCTGCCAGCAGTTCAAAGTGGTGTTTTTTATTGCTCGAGGTCTCTCCAGGAACACAGTGCCACACCTGCAACACAGATAGTTAAGTTTGCTCAAGCAAGCATTAGTGTAACTCTGGCTGTGTTTCTCCAGTACTGAATTCTCACATTATAAGGAAAGCAGCTTACAGAAGCCCGCCAAAGTAAGGGCACATCACTGCACCCAACCTCTACTTACCCAAAAGCCATACACAGAAGGCTTTGGGAAATTCTTTCTTGTCTCTAACTTCCAAATTATCTTTCCACCTAACTAGCAAGTTTCTAGTCCACATAGTTGAAAAGCATAAACCACAAAACAAACATTTCAGAAGGCTATTCCACTCCGTGAACAGAATCACCAGTCAGGCTACAAAACACTCCAGTTCCTCCCATAAATGCAGTTTGCCTCCAAAACCCCCACAATTAGAAAAAGTGAGAATGAATGAAATTTGTTTCAAGTTACACTGGAGCTTTCAAACAGATCTGAGATAAACCCAAAAGAGGAAGATACTCTGGAAATAAGTTACAGCAATACTAGCTAAGTTATTATTCTAGTACAACAGGTACACCCACTCCAAAGCATTTGGCTGGCTGAATATTACAAAGTGCTAGCTATAAATAGTTATTGAAACCCATACAAACCTTCACAGTGGAATCCCAAGATGCAGAATATAAACACCCATCGCGCCAACAGATCTTACTGACTGCATCATCATGTCCCATTAAGATATCTTGCTGTCTTCCAAATGCAATTGAATAAAAATATCTAACAGGGAAAGGTTATAAAAGCATTACGTCTTCACAGAGATTCAAACTTTTTTCCTAAGTAGATAAAAGTAACTTGTTTCTACAATTTCTAACAGAAATGTACTGAAAAAAATGTAGAAATAAAGACACTGCAGTTTAACAATGAATTTCTGTATCATTGTCTAAAACCACAAACATAATGGACAAGGCACTCAGTGTAATCTGATGGTCAACAGGAAGTAAATACACACATATGATTGTCCCATGAAGAACTTATGACAGTGGTATCTCCTGGAAGGATTAGACAAGATGACAAAGCCTGTAAGGAAAAGGAAAAAGTAGAATTCAATTTCTTACACCATATCAAATAGAAGGTTTGGAGAACAAGCAGCATTTTACTCTTCTATACACACAACATGCAGGTGTTCTATGAACACTAATCAAGAAACACCTCATAGGTGGGGCACTGAAGAGGAAGAATACTTAATTCCTCCTAAAGGTAGCACTGAAGTTCAGAAACATGCAAAACTGATGGATCTCCTTTTTCAAAACGTTGGTATTTCAGGGACATGCCATGTAATTCCTCACTCAGAAGAAACTGGGTCAGCTTTTCATCTTGTAAGCTACTGACAATTGTAAATGCAAACAGCTACCAGAAACTAGAAACTAAGGTTTCCTTTGATGTTTGTTCTCCATGACAACTAATCTACCGGCTCAATTCCTTCTAACAACAAACGTAAACATCTAATTCCTACTATTCTCAAAAAGAAACTTTCCTTACAGAGAGCTTCTCAGTTATGTTACACTTATGGAAGCAGGAAGGAAAAAAAAAAAGGTCAGTCCAGTGTTTCTACTAGTATCATTAGCTGTCATGTTTAAGACCTGTTTGGAGAACAGTAGGCTGCTGGACTACTGCTTCTAGCATTGCTCCAAGAGACCAGCACTAACACTATAGAAAACAATAAAGAGGAGGAGAGGAGAAGGAATACAAGGCCTCCTCATGAGAAACTCCTTTTGGCATGGAGTTCAGCAAAGAGCTCCCTTTTTACAGTGTCAAGAGGGACGCTCCTAAGATTGCTTTGGCTAAAGCATAAAGAATTGCTGTATCTTCACCTGCTCGTGTGCGCCATTGCGCATCACACGGTCTTGATCCTCCAATTAGAGCCTGCTGTGGCTTCTGTGAGGGCAACCTATTTGCCTTTTTTGTTTGCCCTAGAGATTAGGGTACAGAGAAGGCCAGTATACCCTAGTGTCCTGCCTTAAGAAAAGGCTCTGAGCATGGCAATTGGGAGTTAATCTCTATGACTCAGGTCTGGCCACAGTACTCAAGCACAGAAAGTCAAATACAGAATCTCTTTCCAAGTTCTGGTTTAGAACCAGGGAAAAAACTACCAAACTTGCTGAGAACACTGCTTGTGGAGGAAGGGCATCTGAAATTCACCCAGCATAAATTCCACACCTTGTGCTCGGTTTTCCTGACAGCTGACTCACAGCTTTCCAACACTTGGAAGCAGTAAGGCAACACTGGATGCGAGTACATGGCTGGAAGTTAATTTTTGTGATTCTGGTCCCAATGGCAGTTCAAGATTGTTCAGAAAGACTCCCCTGTTCATGCCAAACTACTGTTGTCTACCATAAGCCCTATCCTTGGATAGCAGGGCAACTCAGAACTGGGCTAGCAGAGAAGTAAAGAGCAGCCATTTAATGCTGCCTCCCTCCCCGCAGAATGGGCTTTGTCTCTCCAGAAGCCTGACAGAGTCTCAATTCACTCCAATAAATTATTCACACACCATACAATTGAGTGGGCAGGGGAGAAAAGAGGCATTTCTGTGAGTAGCTTTCAGGAGATTCCCAATGATCTCATTTTCATTTTGACAGTAGCTTACCATGTTTGAGAAGGACACACTTCTCTGGATTGTTTTTGACTCTTTGGAAAACATCTTCAAAGTTGAATCTGGGGATAACAGACAAAACAGAAAATAAAACAACTGTTTTATCTTATAGAAGCTAGCAATTTTGCTCCTGTTTGAATACTGAAATAGCTTACTATGGAAAGCAGGTTTAGGTTTCTCAGTCTTTGAGAAACTTTATAAAGCTTGTGACTTCAGCCTGGAACTAGCTTGGTTCACACCAATTATAGACAGACTTCCCCAGACCCATCGAACTCTAAGAGAACTCTGAAGGGAGAAATCACCACCTTCCCAAGGCTACACATGGATAATATCGAAATCCTTGAGTCAAAGTAATCTAAAACTTAATAAATTAATGTACTTAAGCTTTTTAATTACAGGAAATATATAGATATATTTAACTCAATTTTTGTAATAGGTGACTTGCAAACGTGACAATCCAAACCCCGAACAGAAGTAGGCTTTACATATGAATATCAAAATTCTCTCAAACAGTAAGAAGCAACTGAGCAAGAGGCAAAACCAAGAATCTCCCATTTGGCAGAAGACAGCACTCCTTTCATGACTGCAAAGAAACCAGAACTCAGCAACTCCAGAAATACCCCATTTAACATGGTGTTCATTTTGTTCTCTGTGAAGACAGTCATGGGATTCAATATTAGCTACATTTCGTTTTCATGCTATTTTGTCCACAAAACATTATCTGGTCTTACAACCTGCATTTACACTGCAGGTTACAGTAAATACCTCTGCAAAAATACTTACCCTGGGATGTAGTGAAAACAGAAGACCCATTGCAAGTGACTGCTATTCCAGTAATTGCCCTGTTTAATACAAGTAAGCTTATCGGTGATTTCATAAGTTTTGAAACTTAACCACCATACTGTAAATTGACTATGGCTGAAATTTCTTATGTGATCTCTGTAAGAGCCAAGACATTCAAGGTGATTAAAAGCACTACAGTGGTGTTTTATACGCCTACAGACAAAAACGCACCTTGATATAGTAATATGAAACATCAGTGCAGGTTACCCATATTGTTCTGCAAGAACTTCATCCTCATCAGAGAGGACGCACCCATGTGAGAGGATAAATGGTTTCATGTTCAGTTTTCCCAGTTTGGGACTAGCTACAAAAAAAATCAGGAACCTGCCTACAAGCAGATACTGAATACCTCAGGTGGCACAAATCAGAACTTGCACATCTCTTCTCCTCAAATTTGTCATTGGCAAAGTCACTATAGTCTAGAAGTTTAGACACACAGCTTTTATCAAGGAGGTAGTTGTTAGGAAGCAGAGAACGTTCTGCACAGCCAGAATTCTGTTACACAGACCTGCTTCTGTTTTTTTCTCAGCAGTCTTAAGGAAAAAAATAATTAAAAATCAGAAGCTGAAATTCAAGTCTGCTTTCAGGAACAGATTTTCCCTAAGCCCAAGAGTCTGGTAAGAGAGACCCTTTCTCAACACAAGTACTACCCTGTTTTATGGACAAGAGAATGCTTCTTTCCTAGACTGGGTTTCAGTCACCAGGAAAGTTGTGGCACTCAAGGTAATTGGAAATCCTGCTGCTAGTCCAGTCACTAAGGCAAGGGACGGGCCAAAGGAAAATCTGTTCTTTACAAAACAGCTGTTGTTGGTCGTTCTTAGGCAATTTCAAAGTCCACTTGAAATGCCCCTGCTGACTTGGGGCTCCATAGGAATCCATCAGAACAGGAGTTTTGTAACTGGATTAACTGAAAACCTAGAGCTGGAGGCTTGGCAAACTGCTCATACAGCCACAGCTCAAGGTGTAAAGGTGTTAAGCTTGACTGGTTTAAACTTGTATTTATTCCATTTAAATTTGAAAGGTAGATCCTCTTGGGATTAAATAAATAAAACCCCCGCATTTATCTGGCCAAGGTTATTGCAGTTTTAGAGAAGGGTAATCAATATCTGCTTCAAGTACCGAAGTGATAACAAACTTAGCTCTAGACCTGTGTAAGGAACAAAAAAAATCCAAACACCCAAATCAAAGAAACAAAAAGTCAAAATCAAGCTGACAAATACCTTTTCTGTATTGAGAAGCCACCACATCTCAAACTCATCTTGTGCTATGAAAACAATGAGCTATCTCACGAAGGAAAGTATTTATTTACTTTAAAACTAAACCCATGACTCAGATTGACATGCAGATAGCACCCCCCACCACCACCAGTTAAATAGAACAATTTTGATGGTGAGCAGAAAAGAATAGTACCTACTCTTTGTGAATTTTATATTGCTCATCTAATTTTAGTTTGGCAATATTGTTCCAAGCAAGCGTTATACTTTCTTCTGTCAAATCTTCAAATGATTCTTCATTTGGAGAAACTGCAATAGAATGCCACAGTGAAGTTTTATCACAAACAGAAAAAATAAAAAGAAAGATTTCAAATAACTAGGTAGCTAAAGTTGCAAAAATAAGTAAGATAGTACAGAAATCATTCAGAGCTCCAGGAATAAGAATTCTTGGCTAATGAAGAGAGTGACAAGATCACTGACTTTCTTCCAAATCTCTTCCTGAATGCACAGGCTTATTACATAGTCAAAAGACTTAGTCCCAAACCCAAGGCTTTTAAACTGGACACTTTACAGAACATGTTTCCAAAATGGAAAAAAAACAAACCCAAAAGCAACAGCTTTTTTTCAGAAATGTTTTGGTGTTCCATTGAGATGTCAAGAGGCTTTCCTAGTACTTTTCCACTTGGAAAGCCATCTACTGCTATAATACATTATGTGATTTTATTATTCTGCTGCATTCTGTTAGAAACATCCCAGTGTAACTTCAGCAACAGTGCAATGAAATGAAGGGATAAAAAAATGCAACAAAATCGAGACAATTCGATGTCAACTACTATAAAAAGGACAAACAAAACAGGACATGTTCATCTGTGAATTAGTGACTTCAGGCACCAAACCACCATAGCTATTTGACACACATGAACATTATGAATTTCAAAACCACTCTTGCCATTTGGATGCTACAGGTTGCTATGCTATGTAGAGCTCCACTACTCTACTTATAAAACGAAAGCCATAAAAAGGTAAGTGAACTGAAGACAACTGAGAAAAACCTGAAGATTTAGTAGACCACTATACATATGCTGAGGACTGCAACATAGCAGTTTCAGAAAAAGAGTAATTGAACAGAAGCCTGTGATGCATCACGTATCATAGAATCACAGAATAACCAGGTTGGAAGAGATCAAGGATCAACTGGTCCAGCTTTTCATGGCAAAAGCACTGTTTAGACAAGGTGGCCCAGCAGCCTGTTCAGCCAAATCTTAAGTGTACGATGTTGAGGAATTCACCACTTCCCTGGGGAGATTATGCCAATATTTAATTGTTCTCATCATGAAATGTTTTCCTCTCGTATCCAACTGGAATCTCATCAGGAGTTGCTTGCACTCATTACACCTTTTCTTCTCCAAGCAACTCCTTTTAAAAAGGGAGTCTCCATCTTGTTTGTGGACACCCTTTACATGGTGATGTTTCTCCCCTAAGCCTTCTTTTCTGAAGGCTGAACAAACCCTGTTCTCTCAGGTTTTCCTCATATGAGAGGCTTCTCAGTCCTTTGATCATTCTGGTGGCCCTTCTCTGGACCCCTTCCAGCCTGTCCACATCTTTTCTGTGTGCGTGCATATATATATACACATATCTCCTTTTCTTGAAGAAAGTTATTTAGTCAACCGTGTCCCTACAGTATGTAGGAAAAACAAAGTAATTTCTTCACAGATTTTCATTGCAGCCATGGGAAAAAAACAATTACAGAGGCTCTTAAGTTCTCAGGGTTTATTTAGACTACGTTAAATGACCACTCCAAAAACACCCTTGTTCAAAACCTTTACATCATTTAGAATGACTGCAGATAGGGTCATTTAAGCTGCTGTCTTATCAGCTTGACTTTAGAGTCACAGGGATGATAGCCCTCCCAAAGCTTAAAAAGTAGAGGTTGAGCAGTCCCAGAGGATACCACTGGAACAGAAGGCAAAAATGCAGGACAACACCTGTTTTTTTTAAGTTTGAAACCGGCCTTTCCAGTTTTTCTTAACAGTTAGTTCATGGATTTATTTTGAGTTGGCTTATAGGGAAGGTGGCCAAGAGAGCTGTATCATGAGCTCCTGTGGGAGAAATATTCAGAACTTCCCAAAATGACAAGCCCATTACATTGCCAGTTGACCCGTTATACACTTACCTGGTGACTCGGCGATGGAAACACTGTGACTCGATGTTCGGGATAAGCTTCTCAGCTTCGGTACTATCCTCCGGGGATGAGGAGTTGTGAACAGCTGCTTGGGTGTCTGTCCAAACTCCAAGATCTGTGTCAGCAGAGCTACTTTTTCATTGGGGTCCATAATACTTTACAAAAAACAAGATATTTCATTAAGCCAGGTAAGCCAGTATTTGTTTTAAGTCCCCTCCCCTGAGAACACGGGCCAGCATGTGCAGTTGCTACAGCACTACAGCCCGTCATAAACTCTGAACAGAGCTGGTTTACCACCAATGCCATGGGCAGTCACATGGTAGCTTTGTAATTTTGTGTGTGACAGTATGCTTGTCAACTAAACAAAATAAAGCCACTTCATAAAAAACAGGTTGAAGAAGTGTTCAAGCAACAATATTTGAACGCAAGCTAAAAAAAAAGACAAGCTTATGCTAATTCTCTGCATATTTAGGAGTATAAAATGGAAGAGCTACACCATGCACATACAGAACACTTTTACAGACAGCAGAGAACCTGGAGGGATACTGAGAAATTTAGCTAACTGCTTTAATAAAAATATTCTGATTCTTGTTAATTACCTGTTTAAATCCACTCCTCCTTCATAAGTTAATGGGTGAAACACTAGAGGGGGAAAATAAATAAATAAATAATTCCTACAAAGTACAAGACTCACTTTCTTTGTCTTGTATACCTACCGTAAAAGCAGCTGCATTTTTTTACTCAACTTGGTTACATGTAAGCAACTAAGCTATTTTAGCAGGCTACAGAGTTTGAGACCTTGTGTTTCAATCCTGGATTTTTTACTTGTAAAAAAAAAAGAGAGTCTAGGAGTTCTAAGACACTAAAGGAAGGATGACTGACTTAAGCTGTGTTAAATACATTATACCACCCCACCCCAGTTACGAAAGTAAAAAGCACAGTTGCATAACTGGATCTCTTGGGTTTTTTTATGTAAAAAAATATAGCAAAGAATGATCATAAAGGTATATCTATTCACTTGTTCATTCGTTATGAAGACAGCAGTGACAGTGAATTACTTTGGGGTCTCTCCCTAGGAATACTTACTTTATATTTTGACTAAGTCCATTCATAGACAGATCCCTTCTGTCTCTCTTATCTACTTAAGTGTCTGCAATTCATTATGCTAATAAAAATCTACATGGCAGCAGAAGCACATTGTGCATAAATGCTCTTATTTGAGAGATAAAAATATAGATGCCATAATTTAAATGCTGATTTGTTATATTCAAAGCCTCTGGCACATTATACCTGCCACAGTCACAGTGTGATTGGGTATCAAATGCTGCAAACCTAAAATACAGCCAATTGTATTCTAAGGACATGATTTAAGGAAGCACATTAATTTAAAAAAAAATTAAAATCAACAACAAAATCCAGAAAGAAAAAAAAACAAACCCAAAATAACAAAAACCACCACAAAAAAAATCACATTATCTTACCCTGGAGTACAAAGCAATGTCTACCAAAATGACGAGTTGCTTTTTCCTTCCACCTGACTTATGGTAGGAAGGCTTTCTTCTTAATCTTATTCTATCTTAAGTGCAAACTATCTCAACAGTGTCTGTTACTTGCAATCCTTCAAAAGGATCAGGGCTTCTGGAATAAACACGTCTAATCTGCTAATTGTCCTTTATTGAGAGGACATATCCTTACTGTGTAGTAACATAGATAGCTACATATCAGACTGCTGAACAAGTTGATCATTGATATTAATATAATTAATGAGTTTAATATATCACCACATCACAATCACATAGTAACAGCCCCTTCTGTAAGCACATATAAAGACTATGTACAAGCTCAGAATAAGATTGCTAAGAGTGAAGCTTTCTGCATGTACAGCAAAAAGGTGTGTGTGTATATATATATATATAACTGCAGTGGTGTATACATACACAAGGACAAACCAAGTCAGCTGCAAAGTTTACCCTTCATTCCTGCTGCTAAAGAGCTGTAACTCATTAGCCCCTTCTTCCCCTTGCCAATTTTCTCAGGAGGAGGGGAAAAATTGCATTGAAAATCTCACACTGTAATTACACCATAGAAAAGTTAAATAAATGTTTGTGTGGAGAGCCTACAGACTCCAAGTTTTAATTGGGAAACCTTAATTCCATACTACACTGCCACATTGTCCTGGGCAAGCAAATAGCAATGCTGTAGAATTTTCTTCCCTACCATCTTAAGTACATCTCCATGGTGATCTACATCTCTGAAGACAATAGATTTTACTAGGTAAGACACTATTTCCAGTTACAAAGAACAGTAATTCCTGTTAGGATCAAGCATTCAAACACTCAAAACACATCAGGCATTAGAGATATGATGATGTTTGCCATTCCTGCCTACTTAAAGCATCTCCCTTATTTTTTGCTATTTCTATAAAATGTGTATTTACCATTGTGAGCCATAACTGCTTCACTTCCTTTCTGCTTGTAGCCAAATATTATGTCAATCCATTCATGCAGATGTTCTGATACATATTGACTTTCTAAAGCCTCTTGGCTCTTCTGAAGAAAGTCATCAGGGCCTGGCAAGAGAAACATTAATTAAAGCAGATACCTCTTCAGTACTGGTAACCACCTCTGTTTCTCTTCCTTCTTGAAAAAGCAACCAGATGGAAAAACAACCAACCCAAACCCAACCAACCTCAACATCCCAAACCAAACCTCAAACTTGCTATAAAAATTAAACTATATCAATGTTTTGGAACAAATATTCCTTCAGAATTTCAGAAGGAAATGGAATGGCCAGTTTTGGGAGAATCAACACTCTCCCAGGAATCTAGATAATCTTGTATTGTCAATTAATTCAAGAAGTTTGACTATTTATTACCTGATGCCCAAGGGGGAAGCTCTACATCTTCAACCATCTTTCCACCCTGTCTTTTTCCCAAATCCAACTTCAAATTGTTTACTAGAAAACTAGAATCACTTTCATAAAATTCTGGAATCAACTGGAGGGAGGGGGGCAGCAGGGAGAAGAGAAAAAGGAAAAGTTTATAGATTAGTTTGGCTTTGATCATTTAAATCATTTAAGTAGAATTCAGTTTTTACTACCTCTAAGTCAAAGTTTGTATATCAAGCCCTAGAGCTAGGTAGTAATTTCTCCAGGCTGTGTTCTCTGACAGTAAAGAAGCACTGGAAACTTCTTCACATTATCCCTCCAACTACTATTAGGCTTCCTGATGACATATAAGGCAATTCTCTGAGCTAAATTCAGAGTGGCAATAATGTTTTTAATATGTGATGTGTGACATACGAATCCATAACATCTAAGAGCATCTTCAGAACTCTCATTGCATAGCTACCTTCTCATTTTTAAGACATGAAGAGTCAAGTCAAAAATCTGGAATAAAACTAGAATGATGACAAAAATTTCAGCAGTTATATCAATTACTGAAAGACCATCATAGCTAACTATTACCTCCAGACTTTTTTTTTTTTAAAGTATCACTCTAATGAACTGCTTTTTAAAAGGAACATCATTTAACAGCACCCATTATCTCACAGTTAACCATTCTCAACAAATTCAACAACTTATGGTTTCTGTAAGGTTCAAAAAACTAGAATAAAACTTCTATAGTTTAACCTCCCCAGATGTACTGTCTGATTCCAGCAGACAATATATAACATTGCATCTTTGCAGCCTTAATCCACTCTGGCAATTCCTATTTATTCCAAAAACATTCACAAGGACAATTCTGCTAAACTAGAAGTCAGAAAGCAGACACAGACAAGCAGTCATGGAATTACAAAGAAGGAAGAAGTTAAAAACATCAAAGGATTCCTGAGATGCACTCAACAGCCTTAAAAAAAAAATTCAAAACAACTAGAACCCACAAACAGCAAAAAACCAAAACAACCAAACACACCCCACTCCCACCCCAAAGCTGTCAGATCAGCGACTCCTAAGAACAGAAAGCTTAGCACAGATAAGGACTTGAACCATTTACCTCTTTGAAATCTGTTGCACCATCCAAACAGTTCTTCCAGGTTTCTGCAAGACTAGATAACACACACCATTCACACATTTGTTAAAAAAAAAAAATAGAAAAATTTAAGGCTTTGCACACCCATGATGCCTATTTAAAAACAAAACTAAAGTAGATACAGACAAAATATAAACAAACCTGTTGAACATTCTGTCAGCGTGATCAAACTTCCCATTCTGCAGACAGAGCATGTATTCTGGAGCTAAGGGGAAAGAAAAAGTCATCAGCTTGCTCCAACCCTTGTCCACTTGGGAAGCGACTGTCTGCTCAGAGAGCATGTAAAAGTCACCTTACCCACTCTAACAAGATAGAACAGAACGTAACCCGGCGATGAGTAATGGCTCCCATACATGAACTTGGGCTCCGGCATTTCCTGGTAACGAGTCTGCAGCATATGGAAAAGAGGTGGAGGTCTGTTCAAAATCAGCACTCCTGTTTTCCTTCCATATTGAACACATACACACTATTTTATTTTTTTAAGACATAGGAGAACCATAATTTTTTTTCCCCCTAATGATAACAAACCCCTCTGAGTTCTAATAGCCACACAGCTTTCAACAGATCAGTAAATTAATAAGGTAAACAAGTTGTTACGACTTATCATCCAGAATTATCAGGTTGTCAGCTCTTCTCTCACTTTCACACTTAACTGAAATGACTCAACTTCAAAGGAGTGCAAACAAAGGCTTCCTTGTCGTCTTTCACGTGAAGTTTAATGAGGATATGGAAGAATATACTGACTTAATTCAGCCTGCAGGATCCCCTACTGTCTTACAACTCCTATGTGTTAGCCCTAAAATCTATCATAGTCTAGATAAAATGACTTCTACTGCAGTAAGTATGCAGCAGCTAGCAGTGTGAGGAAACAGTCAGAGCTTAGAAAAGAACTTGATTTCCTGCTATTGAAAATCTTGCACTTATCTTCCACAGCCTTAGGAAGCTTTAGGATTTTTAAATATTTACTTTTTTTTTTTTGCCAATGTAATGTAGTTAGCCTGGCAATACATTTTTTTCCTAATGTTTCTTTAAGAACTAATAACTAATATATTATGTTCTGTAAGTTGTTTTGCAATAATTAACTCACCATAGTAGAAAATGATTTTATACAAAGAATTGGAAGAAAACTTACAACTTTCTAAGCATGTAATTATGTGTTTCATTGCTTGTGAGAAGGAAGCTTACTTAGAGAAATGGAAAAAGTTTGTGCACTCTCATCTGCACACAGAAATTTCAGGTTGGGGTTCCGATCTCCACAGATTCGGATTTTCAGCCTTTGAAGAACTCTCCCCCAAATCCAGCATTTTTTTAAAAATAGAAATACTTAAGATTTCTACAATTTTGTCTCGTTTAATTCATGCATGTATTTTACATTACACATCTAAATCTGTTGAAATTTTGTATTTCCATATATATTTAAAGTATCTTAGTGCCTGCCATACAAATGCAATTACAATAGTTAAATGGATCTGGGGGCTTAATTTTAAAAGTGAGGTAAAACACCTAAAAGCGTATACCTATGAAAAGGTCATAAGAGAGGAAGCATTCAAATCATCTTTAATTAGTACTGATAAAATCAAGCAGATAATAAACACGGTATGTTTATAGGTAAACTTTCTTCTGATAAGGTTTATAGTTCCTTACAGATGTCTACATAATTCCCAAAGCTTGCTTTTTGGCAAAGTTCCCTTTATTGCCAATACATACAAAGCCTAAAACGTTCAATGCATGAAAGCTACAATATACATACCAATAATCTATCCAGTCTTTCCTTATTCAGGGCACCAATGGGTTTACTAAGGTCACGAAATGTTTCAGGCTTTGTCAGGTCTGAAAAAAATATAGTTTAACTCTATACGCTGATTCTACTAAACAGGAATGTACTTTAATCAGTATTTGTAAACAAAACAAAAAAAGCCCAAACAGCAACAAACCAAACAACACAGAACCCCTCCAGTAATTTTCTGTGCTCCCTAAATACAAAAGAATAAAGTCTTACTGTAAATCACTACTCATCTGCTACCTTCCAAGAAGCCGTAATCTCATACCTCTTGCTTAAGAGCTAGTAGTTACATATACATGACAGCTATTTAATTAGCATCACTTAACTCAATACATGTCCTGTCACCTGAGGCACAGAAGCAGCTGGTCTCTCTTATTCCTACCCATTAACTAGTCTGTCAGTCCACAGTTAAAT
The DNA here is from genome assembly GCA_013400835.1 of Zapornia atra. Classification (NCBI taxonomy): domain Eukaryota; kingdom Metazoa; phylum Chordata; class Aves; order Gruiformes; family Rallidae; genus Zapornia; species Zapornia atra. The sequence continues at coordinate 51,296 of VZTU01015812.1, forward strand.
TCTACCAAACAATCAGATTGGACAGTTCACACAGTGCTGATGAATACCATGAGATTTCCCATCTCTCCTGCTTGTAGAGGGACACTATCCTCAAAAGGACAACCTCTGAAGACAAAGCCCACAAAGACTCTTGATCAAGGAGCCTATTTAGGCACAAGTCTTGTTAGCACTGCAAGTTGAGAAGAAGAGACTAAGAACTATAAAAGAACATCTGTATTCTATACACTTCACCACATTCAACTTGTTTCACAGCCATTTAACTGGGTCTTTTGCATCATCAGAATCACAGAAAGTGTTTGAACGAATGTTCAGCTCTGCAAATTTTCAAAGCGACTAAGCAGATGCTTGGTACATACTCTGAATGTGAAGAGTTAAATATGGAGCAGAAAAAGGTGAGGTATTTTGTCCACTAAACTCCAGAGTAATGAATGCTAAGTGCACAAGAAAACTTCTAAGTTAGGTCACTAATGTCAGGTTCATTTTGAGGTACCACAAACTTTATGCAGTATAAAAGCCCTTGAGACATTTAGAGCTGGACACAAGGCTCTGGTTTTTTGTCTACACATACCCAATACTGAACTCGAGTAGTCTGCTATGATCCAGGGAAACACAGGGTACTGGGAGAGGTCATTGCAGCTTCTATCAGCCAGATTGTTGAGATGAAGAAGATACTGGTAATTTGATATATGTCCTCGCTGCCATTGCAGCATATAGCTTTCAGCAGTATGCTCCGTAATATGATTCTCTAAAATAAAAGACAGCATTAAGAGTTCTGAAGTTTGGAGCTCCACCTCCAAATTGTGATTAACATTATGCAAAGTGCTGTAAAATAATTAAGGGCACAGGTGTGTAAAATAACAAGTCAGAATTAGCTAGTAACTTCACATTTCAATAGCTACCATATTTTAGACATTCTAAGATCTGTTCAGACAGGCCTGAATTGCATCAAAAAACTAAAACCAAACAAAAACCAACATCAAAACCCACAGCATGCAGGAGTGCTGAAACCAAACATAAAAACAATGGATGGGAAAGAACTTGAACATTTATGGACGTATGGAAAAATATTTGCAGACCACAAACCGCTCTCTTGGCAATCAGGCACCTTTGAAATTTCAAATGTCTAGAAGTAATTCTGCTAGAGTCAAGAAAAAAAATTAAATGTATTTTCCTACCAGACAACTAAGGATGGTCACTAACAATGGCTTGTGGAAAGATGTCATATTCACATGTAAATAGGATTCAGTTTCTGAACCACTGAAACAGAGAGACTAGAAGAAAACAGAACTTGATTGCCACTCAAGAAAGTGGGAATGATGCATCTGAGGTTCTATTTGAGCATTAGGCGGGGTGGGCTTAAGAAATTCAAAACTGCACTACTCTCTACTCAACAGGTATAATGCAATTCTGTTCCATTACCTTAAAATGAAATTAAAGAGGTTTCTTTCTTATCTTAGTCTGTCCTGTGTGTGGTAGGTTTATCAAGAGAAATGGTGGTGGGGTGTGTGTGTGGGGAGGTAGTTTTGCACTTTTTAAGATCATCCTTCTATTGATTCAGTTTACAGCACCTTGTCAAGTGCCTAAAATAGCAGAACGGAAGGACTGCGACCCCTGCACGATAGCAGTAAACCATCCAATCAGCCTCCTCATCGAGAAACCACATCCTTGCCATACACAGCATTATACGGCACCTTTCTGCATTCTTGTTTTACTGCATCTGTGTTAAAGGCTGTTCCTTCCTCACACTTGAGTCTTTAAATACCTTTTTGCCACCACTTGCTGCTGAAGGCTACAACACAAAGTTAGGCAACTACAATTTCCAAGGAACATTAAACTATTCAACTATTTTCACTGCAGTTATTAACTAGAAGGAAAGCAATTCAGATTAGGATATGGCGGGCCTCTACTTTAGCTCAGCATCAACTGTAAAAACATACTGCATCCCTCCCTTCAAATAAGTACCTTCAATTCTACAAGTAAAAAGCATCAGCACCTTCAAAGAGAGGATCTTCTGTTGTCAGAGACAGCTACTGAGGTGCTACAAACACCTTTAGAGAAATGGCTCACCCTTCTTTTATTTCTAATCTACATGACCATCATCATCTTTACCCGTGCCTTGAAAATTCACCTTTGAAAGTTATCCAGAAAAAGTCTGAAGCAGCTGCTTCAGTAACAGAAAATCATGTCAGGATCTGTATCTTTTTCAAAAGGACAAATCTGAAAAGACTAAAACGATTCTGAGGGGAAGCGATTGTTCCTTTGTGGCCTTTCCACTTTGCTATGTGAAGGAAAGGAAGCCATCCAGAGGGATTTTGACAGGCTGGAAAGATGGGCCTGGGGGAACCTAATGAGGTTCAACACTGCCAAGTGTAAGGTGTTGCACTTGGGCCGGAAGAATCCCAGACATAGATACAGACTGGGAGAAGAGCTTCTTGAGAGTAGCCCTGCTGAGAAGGACTTGGGGATTATGGTGGACGAGAGACTTAACATGAGCCAGCAGTGTGCTCTTGCAGCTCGCAAGGCCAATGGGATCCTGGGCTCCATTAGAAGAGGGGTGGCCAGCAGGGACAGGGAGGTGACTGTCCCTCTCTACTCTGCCCTCGTGAGGCCCCATCTGGAGTACTGTGTCCAGAGCTGGGGCCCCCAATACAAGAAAGATGTGGAACTGCTGGAGAGGGTTCAGAGGAGGGCCATGAAGATGATTAGAGGGCTGGAGCAGCTGCCCTACAAAGAGAGGCTGAGGGAGCTGGGCTTGTTCAGCCTGGAGAAGAGAAGGCTGTGGGGGGACCTCATTGCAGCCTCCCAGTACCTGAAGGGAGCTTATAAGCAGGAGGGGATTCAACTTTTTAAAAGAGCAGGTAATGGCAGGACAAGGGAGAATGGATCAAAACTAAAGGAAGGAAGGTTTAGATGAGATATTAGGGGGAAGTTTTTTACAGAAAGAATGGTGAGGTGCTGGAACAGGCTGCCCAGAGAAGTAGTGGATGCCCCGTCCCTGGAAGTGTTCAAGGCCAGGTTGGATGGGACCCTGGGAAACCTTGTGTAGATCCAGGCATGGAGGTTGGTGGCCCTGCCTGTGGCAGGGGGGTTGGAGCTCTATGATCCTTGGGGTCCCTTCCAGCCCACACCATTCTATGATTCTATGTGAAGTGGGGAAAATGTCATCTCATATTTAGGCAAATCCATTAAAACAGAACTAGACTTCTAGTACAATAACTAGACAATACAAACTTTGCATAAACACATTCAATATTGGCAATAAACTTCCAATATTTCAGTTTCACTACAGAAAAACTATTAGTTTAGTGTCTGTCCTGGAAATCCATCCATTACAGGTACTTTGTCAATAATGTTTTTACTTGGACTTCACCCTGGGCCAGGGGGTCCACCCACAAGTCAGTGTATATTCTTTCAATAAAACTAAATTCACAATTTATCTGAGTGGATCTTATCTACTGCTTTGCTTGGAAGATAAAGTGTTTCATGGGCAGTTTTTGGTTTTGAGGTGTTTTTGGGCTTGTGTTGGTAGCTTTTTTTTAGATGTCAGTGCATATCAAGTTGCAAATCAAAAGAACTAATTTCACCTTAATAATGGTATCTCAGCTTTCATATGCAGCTCTTCAAACACAAACAGAAGATATGCAACTCTGCAACACTTATTTTGAACTAACTTCTACCAATAAACTGTGGGGCTAATACATTTGTTTATTCTTCCCACAAGACACCAGAGCAAAGCCCAGCAAATTTCCCCTCACAAGATACTGCAGGCTACATTAAGAAGTAAATAGGACAAACCTAGGTATGTTGCAATAAGGAAGTAGAGCTCATCTCGGTCTTGGTAGTTGTAGAATTTCAAGTAGATGTCAGAGCATAAATCATTTTCTGTGCAAAATACTTCAAGTCCCTTAGAATTTAAAGGGGTGAATAAAGTAAATGAGAGCCATTACTGACAAGCTGCAATATTATAGCTTTTTTTTTTTAAACAGAAAAATGACTCTAAACTGAGCAGCGGTTTTGCCCAAAGTCTAACATTTTGATCTTTCCCATTCCAATCACAAAAGCATTCAGTTTACACCCAACTGAGCAAATAGAGTTATAGCTGTTCATAGTTTGGCTCTGCCTGGATTGACTAAGCACCAGTAATATACTTCTTTTGTCTAAAGTGAACAGAGAGAGGCAGTTAAATGCTTATTTAGTACAAATGTGTTTTGAGAGAAAAATTTTGTTCAAGACTGAAATTTCAGTGCAAACACTAAAAGCATACAACTGAGTTTCCACTGCAGCACCCTCCTCATCCCTCAGTTGTGTATAGCAGGGCTCATCACTCCACATTAGTCTCAATCTGAACAGTGATCAAGCTCCCCACATGAATCAATCCAGAGAGAAAATCTACCATGTGAGAGCAATTCATTCTATCCCAAGATAGGTGTTTGAGATAAATGGAATGAATTGCTCCCTGGAGGTATTCCTTTCTGCCTTACCCTACATTGACTGTTTATGAAAGAAATTTTTCACCCTTGACAGAGTTCACTCTTTCTGTTTCCATCTTTTTGACAACACAGGGAACTAAAACACTTAGAAACCAGAAGGGATTTTTGAGTGCTGTTCACTACTTTAACCTAGAGTTTTTAAATACATCTAGCTTTTACCTAGTGGTGCACACAGTGTCAACTGCTCAGCTGAAGAAATGATATACACAGCAAGACATTAAAAAAAAAACCAACTTTTGAGCTTACCAGAGGCATTAGGCCATGTCTTCTTTTATAGATGCGACGCACGTTTTGCAGTGTTATTTGTACCACTGGTTTCTGTGGGGGCACGTGGGAGGGGGAAGAAAAGATGGAGATACTCCAGAAGGCATATATTCTTCTACACTAACCTCTCCAGATAATCTGAAGTTGCTCTTGACTAGAGATACTAGCAATATGAAAACAATACCCACCCATGTCATTTTAGCAGCAGCACAGCGGTGTTAAGCAGTGACATTACAAAGAGGAGTATTGTCTTTGCTGTCGCTTCTTGTCTGAGTAGCAAAGCCGTGTAAGAATAGAGAATAGCGCATTATCCCCCAAATCCATCGTCAGTTATAACAACCATGCAAGAGAGGAGCTGAGTGTAAGAAGCGATCTGAAACGAAGGCAGCTGTTGGGCTGCTGGGCAAACTGTTTGCCAATCATGCCACCTGGTGGGCTCCAGTTGAATGGCACTTTGTCAGCAGCCGGGAAACTCATGGTCTGCCCGTATTTTTAGGGTATTAGTGGGGCGCTAAGACTGTCGCTGCTATTTCTGTGACAAAGCCCCGAAGCAGAAATCTGCCTGCTACATGCACTCACCTTTCCTCTAGAGAAAGACATGGTCGGTTTAATAGAAGACCTAGCTACGATCTTTCAGTAGAAAATAAAAGCGTATAAAGCTCCCACTAGGAAGGAGGGACAGCATCACAGAGTAAGGTTAAGAAATTTGTCTTACATGGAAGGTTACTAAAAGTGACCTTTAAACATTAATTGTGAATGAGCAAAGGGCGTTTTGTGTTTTGTCAGCAGGGGGGGCAACTTTAAGCACGTTAGCACAAATTTAAGCCTCAGAAGTAGAAATGCACTGGATGCAACAGGTCAGCATAGATCAAAGGAAAACTATGGAGCTTGTGCTTATAACTGGAAATAAATTCATCTTTGAGATGTGCTCCCTGTGTGTTTGAGAGGAATATTACAGAAAATGAGAACTGTCCACTAGATGAGTGACACGCTCACATCGTGTGCAAGAGCATCTATGAGGCACTTACAGGATATCCATTAAGAGGCTGGAAGTACAAGTTAGCATCAGTAACACACACGTGCCCTGGATTAGTCACCAGTGGTGTCACCATTTCTGCTTTACATTCCATATGCAGCGTTTCAGAAATGCTTTGAAATCTACAAGTGAAGAAAGGGAGTAAATTTACCTCCAGTACTTACTTAGGTAGAGCTACCTTTAAAGTCTTTAGCAAGGTTTAGGTTAGCTTATAAAACTGGGACATCAGAATGGGAGCTTCACTATGCCTATTGTAGACACAAAGGAAGTCCTCTGTTGAGACCTCTACTTTAACAGAGCCTCCAGAAAGGAAAGTTGCTGCATTCTGTACTAGTCCCAGCGCAGTAAGCCGGCTGACTTCTCTATACAGAGCTTTATTTGGCATTTACTGATGCCAAATTTGCAATAAATTCACAGATAAATGGAACAGTTTGGAGAGATGAAAAAGTAACATCTTCCTAACACAGAATTTCCCATTCTCCATTCTAGATACTTCAGAATAAACTATGATAACTGTCTGAATTAGAGCGCTGATGCTGGCTCAAACAGGCACCTATTAAGTACTGATGCAGCAGACTAATCACCCAACAAGCTGAAAATCATTCCCCAAGAGAAAGTGATTAGGAAGATACCTGTTTTTATCAAACGAAGTTCTAGCCAAGCGTGACTGCAATATAGCAGTTATCTAATGTGGGGAGGAAAAAAAGTTAATATGGTCTAGGATTCAAGTGTAATTAGAATTTCTTTATTAAACAGTGATTATCAGAAATAATCGGATGCTTACCATGGCAGCTTGATCTCCCATCTTATCTAGACAAGAAGCCCTGTAAAGCTAAAGAATAACAAACTAAATGAAATAGCAGAGGGATCTCTCCAACAGGTCAGAAGTCACTAAAATCTGGGGGCATGTTAGCATTCTTGGTGACAAGAATAATAAAAGAACTATTACTACTTCTTTGAAAGTAGAATGAACATATTTGTTCATTACTACAGTCATATTAGTACTTTGTATACCCCCACCCTGGATAGTAAAAGCTAGTAAGGGCAGCTTATGGCAGCTGCCAGAGCTAGAAGCTGTGTTCAACTGCCACGTTTTAAAAATAGATACTCCAGGAATTTCACCTTGAGTATAAATATTTGAAGAAAGCTCTCCATTAAATATCAAAAAAAGATTCTATGATTAAGTGTGTAAAGACATCAAACGATCACATACCTGATGTAGAGTTTGCACAACATCTCCCACTTTCCCTGCAACATCCAGTTGGAATAAGTGCTCTGTTCTACCCTAAAGCCAAACGTACATTTACTACAAATGAATTTAAAACAAAGCTCAATGAAAAACACTAAAAACTAAAATCAAAATATAAAACTTGATCAAAGTATGCTATCAAAGGTTGCACCATACCTGAAACATCCCAAAAGGAGATGTTAAACCTCATTTTTTTTTCCTTTACAAATATACCTTCCCTGGGGTAAGCTCTCTGTGCAGTGTTTAGCCAATTATTTAAAACAGCACAACATAATAGCTTTGGAGTGAACAAATTGATATACTATAAGTAAATTTGGAATGAGTACATACTCTATTTTAATATCATGTTAATACAGAATTAGTAAGTGACACGTACATTAAACAGCTACTTCCTGTCTTTTAGACAAATGACACCAGCCTATCAAATCTTTGAATACTAAGCTATAAAAGTTACCATAGAACAGTTTGGGTTGGAAGGGACTTCAGAGATCATATAGTTCCAAACCCCTGCCATAGGCAGGAACACCCTCCACTAGACCAGGTTGCCCAAAGCCCCATCCAGCCTGTCCTTGAACACTGCCAGGGAGGGGGCAGCCACAGAATCACCTCCCTTGGCCTGCTGGTCATGTTGTTTTTGATGTACCCTGGGATATGTTTGGCTTTCTGGGCTGCAAGCATACATCATCTCTCCTCTACACAGTTTCTAGCTGCAAACTCATTTATAAAAGCCTCACAAACATATCACTCAGCACACATGACATACTAATTTTTTTCTCTATAAACATTTCCCAGCTTTCCTAAGTGTCATTTCACAGTTCGTATATCTGGTTTTGACTTCAGCGTATAATAAGTATGTGCATGCACCAAGTGATAATAACTCTAACACATAGCTCATATTTAGCAAAGTTGGCAGAGTGTCTTAATGATGACCCTTAAATATAGTACAGAACTGTATTAACACATTTCTGGAGGGTTCTGTAATTTCTTAGGCTAGGATTTTTTTCTTTATTTTTATTTTCAAGGGATCGGTAAGACTACATGAAGACACTGATACTATTAATTTAAAACTGGAGGAAAGAAGACACAGAAATCTAGGTGATTTTCAGTATAATGTATGTGATCTGAGCTGAACTGACAGCAACTGAAGAGGAAAGCATGCTTCAGGAAGCAAATGGAGCTGGAGACAAGAAATTCAGTAGCAATTTAGATAAAAGCCTTGTAACATTTCACCCAGAGCACCATTTTCCTCCAACAGGGACAGCACGGCTCTCAGAAATCCTAGAGGGTAGTCTGCAAGGACTGCTTACAGCCAATAATGCAGAAATTTGTGAGCTGTTTTCTCCGTGGCTCTCCAACCATGTGCAAAGACAATAGCTCAGTATTTTGTAATTGATCGGAAAAAATCAATGCAGGACAGAAGATAAAATGTACTACCAAATTCCAGCACTCTGATCTATGTGCAACTGACAACGATTCAAGGAGAAGATATTCAGCAGAAACAGAAAAGAATCTGAAATGACTGAAAGTAAACTAGGCTTCTTGTTTTGATATGCAGGAACGTAGCTGCACTTTTGTGAGTTAAGTTGTAATGGTTAACTGTCAGGAATGTTTTAGGGATGAATGAATCTTGACTTAGGAGAAAATAAAGTGAAAAACCTGTTTCTTTTTCACTGTGTTGGCAAAGTGATATTTGTATGTTGCCTAATAAATCTTGCACAGGGAAGCAAAATAGAAAATAGATTAACTACAAGAGAAAGCAGGTTCAATACATGGAGAAGCATAAAGCAAACAAAGAAATTCAAACCAACCTAGTTTAGGGCAGATCTCATCACAAAACCAACCCAAAACAGTTAAGAGAACAGAGATCATCTCTTGCCTCTTTGCTATTCATTGCAATAGCACACATTTATGAATTCCATAATTCTTGAAAACTTATTACTTTGAACCCATACGTTGTGAAATGCAATTCTGTCTGTTTCAACTCATGGGCAAATACAGTCTTTAATGACTCCACATTCCCATTTTATGTTTGTGTCTTAACCCATCTTAAACCCTTCTATGCCTTGACACCTCCACGTTCAGGATCAGAGCAGACCCACCCCATCAGCAGAAAGCAAGGAGAGGAAAGCTCTGATGCTGCTGTGAGCAAGTTTATCTGCCATTTCTTTGAACTGTAAAGCAGTCTGCTGGGAAGTACCAGTTAGCAATCTTTCATGTCAGGTGTGAGCAGAACTGAGGAGGAGCCATTTAGCCAGGATGCAGTGTCCACTGAATACTAGCAACCAGCTGACAGCTCTGACTGTTGAGCCCACAGACTTGCACATCAAGAGAAATGGCAAGTGTCAAGCGTGCAGTATGCCCTCCAAGAAATCTTTCAAACCCGTTATGGAAGAACTCAGACACTTTTTCTACCAATATACACAATTAATTTTATTTTAAGCTTTACTATCATATTCCTCATGTGATAATTATCTTGCTCTTTCAGAAATGAGAATCTAAATCCTTGCAAAACATTAGCTTGCTACTAGTGAAAAAACCCATACTTACTCTTACTGTTTTATAGGGTGCAATAATGTTTCTTTCTTTAATGAGAAAAACCTGAAAGAGTAAGGGATGTTACAGTTTCAGTCCTTAAAATAGTAAAATAAATCAGAAGTGCTGATAAAGACAAAGCTAAGAATGGTGTTTAAGCAAGTAAAACACTGGGTTACAACACCCTGTTTAGCTACTCCAGATAAGCTGCAGAGAAACAATGACCTTTTATAACAGCTAACTGCAAGAGGGGCAAGTGTCCAATTTAGTTCAGAGGTTTACTTATGTAGTTTATTAGTGGGGTTTTATTCCAGCCACATGACCTTTAAGGAGCTGCAAGATTAAGGACAATAAGCGCAGCCATCAGTCTAACCCCACTCAACGGGAGGATCCTCCCCCTCCTTTCTTCTGGTGGCTCATGCCCTTAGGACTCTGACCTGATGGGAATTACCTCACAGGGGAAGCTCATGTAAAGTACTGTGCAAACCTTTTCAAACCAACCCCTTCTTCCACCACCAAACATTTCACTTTCAGTTCCAACCACCACTAACACCAGATTTGCTCTCTCATCCAACAGCATGTTTTTGAACAATTTTGTTTCTCTGATGCTGTTCTTTTATCTGAGAGGATCTGCCCTTCCCAAAATGCACATGACACCATTCCCCTTCTTCAGAACATTCTCTCAACTCCTATGGGAAGACCTGACTGCCAGCACATTGGCTTGTGGAGATCACCTTACTGCTTGAAAGAAAGCAAGTCAGAAGTAAGTCATGGTTTCGCTCTGTTTGCAGGGACGGCTCAAACTTGCTAAGTCTCAGGCCTGATTATAAGGCCCAGAATTAGTTCCAAACTGCACAAAACACACTGAACTTCACTACCAACTGTCTTCTACTCCACTGCCCAAAAAACAAAGGGCCTTTTTGGTGCCTTGCTTTACTTCCTACAGCCAGCACCACACCTGTGGTTCTACACTCCAAGGTATTGTGGGAGCAGCCTCAAACCAAAAGCAAGTATTTAACTTTCAAAAGAACAGGTGCTGTTAACACCCCTCAACCAGAAGCCTTCTGGCTGGCATGTTCAGCCCTCCCATGTCCCTCAAACTGACAACAGAGCCAACCTTCACCACATGACCACTCACAGCACAGTCCAGCCAGAAGAAATTGAGCGGTATGCTTAGAAGCTTACAAGCTCTGCTTACAAGTGCTACATGAAAAACATAATGGCAATTAGTGCCTTTCATCTGACATCAGCTTATGCAGACCTGAATCAGGCCATAGGAGAATAAGAGACACCTGCTGTACACTCAGTTCACTCTTCTGCAGGATAATTAAACATTTTTCTACACCGAGAGACCCAAAATTACATGTACAAGTAGACAATATAAATTAAAAAAAAAATGGAAGCAGAGCAAGAACTTTATCATTCTGTATTCATATCCTATTTTGGAGGATTTTCCCCCAATTGTATAAATAATAGCGAAACAATCTCAATTTCTTATATCCATTTTCTGTATTTCACAGCCATTAGTTTCTAAGTTGCCTGTTATGTAAAGCAAAGTTTCTTAACCAGTTATGCATTAACAGTATATTTTTGAGCCTGAAGAAAAGGCAAACATGATTAAGATATTTCAATTATTTGCTACATGCCGTTTCCTACAAGGCAGAAATTTTTCTTAGAATAAAAGATTTATAATTAGATCATGATTTGTCGCAAGTAGTAGTGATTACTTCACACTCATAAGCCCCTATCAAGTCCCTATGCTTTCTATACAAAATAGCAGCGTGCCACGACACCAAAACATTTCACAACGTTTCCCCAGAGACAGAAGAATGACCTGCAAGCTACACATGTGTGGGGAGACAATGGGGAGTGCTAACCATATTTGTTATTTTAAAAGTTAATTCTTCTTTCCCTGGAGATGTTTTTATAATCATTTGTTCTTCAGAACATATGTTAATGATGCATGGAACAATTAAGAATACTTTCTTAAACACTCAACACCCAAAAAACCTGCCAGCATGAGAAACCCTGACTATGTAATACTCTTCACAGAAGCAGTTTCAAGATGAAATTAGATAGAGCAATCACTAACATGGTCTACAAACTTCTCCAGCCTAGACATCATTAAATGCTTGAGTACATTTTTGACTGCAGCAGTACTTAACTGAGCAAGGCTATCAATTTTAGGTATTGTTAAAGACAGCTTTTACAAAGACAGCAGAATGTTTAAAAGGCTATTTCCCTAAGCTCCATTATCAAATGCACAGTGCAAAGAGTTCACTTTATCAAACTAATGATGTAATGAAGTCATTAACAGCTTGAAATTTCCAACATCAAAAGTTTCACATTAATGCTAAGTTTTTGACACTAATCAGTTTTGTTTACAGTTAATCCCCCATCCTAAAACTGCAGGTCCAAGAAAAACACCATTAATGAATGTAACTTCATTTATACATCAAGAATCTAGTATACCAGGTCTTACCTGATTACACACAACAGAAATCCCTCCAGATGTATCCCTAAAACATAAATAAAACATTTGAAGACATGGGCACTTCAGATTTACAAAGAGTTAAATACATATACACAGTAACTCAAATTCACGTACCGTGTGAAAGGGTTATTTGCTTCATTGTCTTCTGGGGCTTTTATACTAATGCAGTCTCTCAGTGGTATCTGCAGCAAGCCATAAAAATACACACTCCTTTTTAAAATCTTTTTAAAGAGAATCTTAAGCTACCAAGAAATTGTAAGGTTGCACTGCTTACCTTGATAATGGGTTGGACATTGTCATCAGGTTCAAAAATTATTGACTTTGAACAGATTTTTAGAGAGCCTCTGAATTTTCTAAAGGGAACAATAAAAAACAGTTGTATATGTGTTAGAGATACATGAGATTAGAACAACTCCTGTAAAGTAATGTATGAAAAAGTACTGTACCTTTCGCCTCTGCAACCTTTATTTACAATGTGATTAGCTGTGTGCTGTTCAAAGTAATATTCTTCCAGGTTAAGAAGCAGCAGTGAAAACCTACAAATAAAAAAAAATAATATTTATTCAAAAAGAAAACACCATAAAAGTTAGAATTCTTAAGATATCAAGTGTTTAGAAAGTCTTCCTTGAGTTCTATGCTGTGCACCACACTGCAAGAATTAACTAAATTAACTTTTAAGAAGTATGAAACCATATGGAAAATTTGTGTGTGCATGAAGAACTGATGCTCTTCCAACATGTATAAGGTTAGATGTTGTATTCTGTTGCTATGTCTCAGGTGGGAAAAATCCTAACATTGCCAGGCTTTCCTCTCACTGGCCATTAGCTTAGCCCTGATCAGTGTATGCCAGTCAAAATACGCAATGACACAAAAGGATCGGCAGGAACTAATTGCTTGGAATGGAGATTAGATCTTTCTGAAGCAAAGCCAAATTATGTTGGTCTAAAGCATCACATGAAACACAGACATGGTTTTTACAACACAGCTGAATCACCCAATGGACATACCCTCTGAGGAAGCATTACCTTCCTCTCCAACCACATTTCTGCAGTTCCACAGCACCAGCACAACCCCACAGGGAGCCTCTTTATGGACTCATCCAACAGACAAACCTCAACAGCAACAACAACAACAAAATTAATGGAAGTCTTCTAAAATATTTAATCACAGGATCATAGTAACGTCAGCACTAGTTTAAGGTAAATGCAAATAAGCTAGATAACAGGAAACTGTGACCTCTAACTTTAAAATAAACCAACCTGCTGCAAGTGAGTAAAACCCACCAATTATACTAACAAAGTGAACATGCAGCAACTTGTGCTCCAGCTGTGGGGAATGGCAGTGGGTATTGGCACAGCAGGAGGAATGGAACCATCTTCTATCACTTCAGCCGGAGGTACAACAGCTTGTTGGTGTGCAGTGCTGGCCTGATCTGCAGAAGTACTTAGTATTTATTCACATCCACGCTTTGAGCTTTTTGTACTGCGTTTGTGCTCACAAGAAACGCCTGTGACAATGCTAATAAATGTCAAGTGTCTCCAGAGCAGTATTCAAATAGCAATAAACATGTCGAGAGTTCACAAAGTGAACTGAACGTACTGAATAGCCTGCTCATTAAGAAAGCGTATTTCACAACAGAAAATAAAAAGAAACCCAAACAGGTTTACTGGAAAATACATCTTATTCATGTAAGATTTGTGTTGTGACTGTTATATTAAACAGAACATAACAATAAAGGTTTATTGTAACTACAAGTAAGAGTGGATCCATATACTCAAAACTGCTGTGTGTCCAAGACACTTTGCCCGACTGCTTCTATAGAACAGTATTATCTTTACCTCTCCTCTCTTGAAAACAGGTATTTTATGATGCCATTAAGAAACAACTGGTGTTAACTGCTAGAAATCATATGAGAGGGAGTTTTGTGCTAAGAAAATTCAACACAAAACCCAAAACGTCTCTTTTCAGCATCTACCCTAGTTGCTGTAATTGTCTGGCTCTTGAATATCTCTAGTTTCCAATGGGGCTTTTGGGGCTTTGCCTTCACGTATCCTGTCTCAGAACGTATAGCTTCTGTTGCCTTTTGCTTCTCATAGAAGCTTGTTCTTCAAACTTACTGCCATCTATCAAAGCATGTCCTATCAACAGGTATAAACTTAATTTCCAAGTTTGAGGCCTCAGTGCCTTTGAAGGAGACAAGTTATTCTTTATTTTGATCACTCATCTTCAGGAAGCTAAAATGTAAGTTCTAGCTCTACATTTAGAGGGGAAAAAAAGCTTCAAAAGGAACAGTCTACAAAGGGAAGAAAAAAAAAAGTATGAAACCATAGCAGAGTTTCCACAGAGTTACTATTAAATCCCATTTTTCAACATTTGAAATCATCTGGAACAAACTTAAAATTTCTGGGATTTTGTAAACTCAGATCTAGAAAGCACTATCACGTTCTGACTGAAAGCTTTTTAATAAAGCTACCTTCGCATATATAAAGAGCAATTCACTACCAGAATATTTTCCCTTCTAGTCTACATAAGCATACCCAGTGAGCTCATTACCCACAAGCCAAAATATTTAAATAAAAAGAATAAAAATAATATACAGATTTGAGAAAACATCTTCCACTACCTTTCAACAGAGAACCAATAGCTTCACGGTAATGATGTTCATTGCCTCTCAGTTTTTCTTCCAAGAAAACTGGTGATGGCTGGTTGATAGAACCCATTTTTTAAATTCATCCTTAGATTCCTTCATTTCTCTCCACCTATTCTTTTGAAATATTCCCCACTTTTTATACTCTCTTCACCTGTTAACAGCACTGGTAATTACTAGAGCTTCCTCTTAAGTTTCTGGTAAACAGGAATCCTTCATATATTCAAGATAGGCCAATTTCTTTTACATCAAAATGCTGGCCTTTATTCACAGCAATTACAACATGCTTACACATAAGCCAAAATACACAAACCAAGAGAGTTCTCTTTCAAATTTTCCAGGATAACAATCCCCTAAAAACCTGTTGTATCTTTATACTCAACACCTTATGCACCAATTCACCTTCAAAAAAAGTGAAGCTGTGGGCTACTGGGAAGGATTTGAGGCATGGTTTCTCCAGCATCATCTTCCCTTCTGCTAAATCAGATCTTTTCATGAAAGAAAGTAACACATAAGGTATGCACAAAAACTCAAGATAAATTCTTTTATAGTCTAACTTATGTGGGAAACACATAAGTTTATGCCTTTAAAAGGCAGTATTTACTAGCAGCATCCAGTTTACCCTTTCACTGTTAGTCTCTCTGTGTCTCTTCCACATGACTACTTGCTATCCGGTGTTACAGAGACAGCATCTCTGCAGAGCTCCTTGCTGGAGACCCGCAACCTCCTGTGCCGTAACCTCAAGCTCACTTTCTGATCTCAGCTTTGCTCTCCTGAAAAAGGGCTGTATTGCCAGCAGCTGTTGAAGATTTTCTCTCCAAACATTGCATATCATATAGGCCAGCTGCATTTTCCACACTCTTTTCTTTTCCCCCACACTCTCTACAAAGTCTTCGAGGTGGTTCTGTAGTTTCTTCCACACTTTTCTGTGCTTGTTGCTACTTTCTTACTTGCAAGTCCGTTTACTCTAACAGCTGCTTCTTCAAGGCTGCTATGAGTCACTTCTGCAGGCAGAAGTTGCCAGGTAACACAGCTCCAGGAACTCAATCTCTGATCTCTTCTCAAGCACCCACTGCAACTGGGACCAATTTAGAGCCTGCCCAAAGATTGTCACAAAAACTGCACATTTCAAAATTCCACTTTTCATAGCCAGAAAGCATCCCTCGAACCACATGATTTCACTGACTGCTTCTTCACCAGGACAAAAGAACATATGATTAAAGACATCATTAGCTAAGAAGAAAGACTACATTCATCTTTTCCTTGAGTTCAACTGCTTGCGTACACATATCAAGCCTAAGTCTCTTTCATTATGTCAGCGTGTTCCAGCTTTCTGAAGCTTTTTCACATCTCCATTTCTCTTGCTGTTCTCTTTCAATTGCTCCTGACAATAGCCCCTCCTACCTTCATTTTCTACAAATTTTCAAGTTCTAGTTATACCAAAATTTTCAGACTTACATATCAACTGCTGGCAAACAAATCTACACCAGTTCAAGTTACTGCTAATTACTAACTAAAGATTACTAAGCATGATCTCTGGAATAAGCTTCTGGAATTTCTCAACTCATCTCAGTCCTTAAAGCTTAAGTATCTAAATTTAATTTGTCTGTGTTAGTGATCCATAGGGTTGTCAAAAAAAAAAGAAAAGTTTCATCAGATGCTACTAGAGCACAGACAGAACTCTTTATCTTCACAGAACAGACTTCTTCCACTCAAATGTAGAGCCATTGATAGTTATTGTATCAACAGGGTCCCTCTTGAGAGCCATCACTGCACAGGGTGATACTTCAGGCTTGCCAGGAGGTTTAACAAGTATTTACAAAGGAACAGATCAGCCTCTGGTATGTTGCATGAGTATGCAAACACAGCGTTGAGATTGATTTCCTGTTTTTTCAGGCCTTCACAACAGCTATACAATTAAAGCAATGGTCATCGTCAACAGGCAACTAAGCAGTTGGACTTTAGGCTGTCTTCCAAAGAGCTAAAGAAGGTATTCCAAAGACACTTGTAATATCAGGATGACTGACATACAAAATTTATAAACTGGCAACTATCACTCCTGTGACAGGAATTTGTATGCACACTTAGTACAGATCCAAAACAGCAATTTAGTTCTTCCCTGCATTACAGGAGGAAAAAAATGAAGCACAAGAAAAAAAACCAACAAAGCCCACCAAACAAAAAACCAAACCCAACCAATTAGCAGAAGGAAGAGAATGCATGATACCCTGTAAGATAAACTGATTAAATCCCTAACAGTTGAGAATTGTATTTTGGTGTTCAGTCACTGAGCAGCTGTACTGTTCCCCATGCTCAGTTACTAACACCACACGGTGTAAGCCTATGACTTACCACACTGCCCTGGAAGAACAGCCGGAGTTCACAAAGCCAGTGTCAAGTCAAGACTAAGCAAGTCTGTTCCTAGTCCATCATCCCTTGCCATCAAATCTGACCAGAAGACATAAACTACCCCTCAACCTCAGCAATTAGTCAGGGAAACCAGTATTCCACTAAGGACTGGAGAACTTAAATAACACAACTGGATCCCTCCCAAAAAATAAACAAACCTATTAAGAAAAGTAATTTTTTCCCCAAAAAGTAAACCGTGTTACCTGTGAAATGCACAAAAATACTATCATATTTAAAACAAAAAAATATTTTTTTATTTGATATTATCAACAAGAACAGGTATCTGAAAACACAGTCCTGTTTTTTTAATCAAAAAGGCAAAGGCATCACCTACATGTGCCCGCTGCTCTCAAATGTTGTACTCCTTTAACAGAGCAATAATCAAATACCAGGAACTTATGTTTCAGGCAAACAGAAAAGGATCAAGTTTAAGCTATTTTTCTTAGCATCGGCAAGTGTTCATTCTAATCCATTTTCAAAATGTATAACAGACTTGTTACTTGAAACTTCCCAAGAATAAATTAATTAATCAGCATTATCTACTTAGAGAAGGGTAATGCTCTATCTTCTCTTAGAAAGCAAGTCAAACATCTGTTGACACAAAAATCCTTTGAAATAAAGCAATAAAACTCACATTGGTTTCCTAACAAAGACATATTTCACAGGTTTACATTCACAAATTTTGTGGTCACCGTGCTATTTAATAGCTCGCCACAGCCTTATCTTCAGGGATCATTTACAATTTTTTCTCATGTACTGAGCTTGACATACTAGATTATTAAAAAAACCCCAAACAAAACCACAATATATTACTCTGAAAGTTGCAAAGAGCTGATCCTTATGGGTACCTTCCAACTCAGTACAGTCTATGAGACACAAATAAGGTAACATTTCCAAAGAAAGCTCAAACTCCATAAAAGTATCTCTAAGGGATGAGATTTTGAATGACATTCAAGGTCTTGTACTACAGCTTCCTATCAGCCTGGTCTTTATCCTCAAAGTCCTGCCAATAGCAAGCAAGCTTTCAGAAAGCTTCTAAGATGACATTTTCTTAATACATGTAATCATTTGAAAGTTGGAACTTTGAAAAGAAAAAAGCTTTGGTCGCTTCACTAGTCCAACCCAGCCTATCAACTTGTAATGCCTCAAAAACTACTTGCAGTTGTGAGGACAATCCACTTCCGACTGAATAAGCTATCACATTGGCAGAGAGACCAGACCACAAGCTTCCGCTCAGAGCTGCACAATTTCCCCAGGACAGGTTTAGCAGCCTGAATCAGTCCATGGAAGGCAACACAAGGTACCAGAGACAGCACAGTGACACGGGGTCAAGGGCAAGAACATGGTAGTCAAAACCAAGACCTTACTCCTCAGAGGGCAGCAAGCCTGTGCAGCAGCTCTGCTGCCGAGATGCCGAGAGGCAGCTTCACCTTCCAGGATGAAATTAATCAGTAGCACCATGGCCACCAAGGGAAAGCTTTGAGCTTTAGAGTAGGTGAAAGGGCACATAAGTTCTTAGAGCTCAGGTTTAATGTACACCATGTACCTGATACCAACAGCAGCAGCAGCAGCTTGGGACAGGGAGGAGGGGGTGGGGGAATGAACAACACACTGGGGCAAGGGAATTCTATTACAACTACCCACATAGCTGGAAAAAAACTAAACTTTAAAGAACAAGGACATTCTTAAGTCTGAAACAGAAGGAAGATTATTCACCCACAGGTGTGTCATCTGTCTGGGGGTGTATGTTGGGGGGAAGAGAGGAGGCTGTGGATAATCAGTATAATGTTGTTGTACCACCACCCTGCAATAAACGAAGAGCCTAAAAGCTTCTGTATTACAACATCTACAACTCCCATAGTGCTAGACATAGACAGAACCTTGTGGAGTAAAGAGTTAATCTAATAGTGTATGATGTAACTGTTTGAGCAAAAGCTAAGCACCTACACTTAAGGGAAGAGGTAAATTAAACCATGCTAATATAATTTTGCTTGAAGACATTTTAAATCATTGTCTTTCTATTTTCTATTTTCCCAGATAAATTATATTATGAAAATCTGAAAAAATCATATGGAAGTGATGTTGAAGGTATCTTCTTGTAAAGGGAACCAGTACTGGGGAGAACCAGCTTCAGAAAAGGGAAAAAAATAAATAAAAGGACCTTGCAAAGAAAAAGCAGAACTCCATCTACAGCAGCAGAAAAATAGGGGTGCCATAGGTAAGGCTGGTATATGAACAAATCAGTGAAGTAGTCTTGGTGTCTCTTTTCTAAATACAAAGCTGAAGATGCCTTGTTTATTTTTGCCTTTTAAAAAAAAGCTCCACTGTAATTGCCACTGAGAAAATGCCTGAGGAATATGAGTCAATAACACACCCAAGACACAAAAGAAAACTGGGTAAGACACCAAGTAGCAGGAAAGCACTAGCAAAACTTCTCATATGATGTCATCCCCTATACACAAGGTTTGGGAACCCAAATAGCACCCAAACATTCCTAGCATTGCTCACAGTATGCAGCAAAGCAGCTAATTACACTTTACAAACTACAACCTGGGGTTTATAAATCCTGCCAAGATGCTATAAAATATGCTCCAAATAAAGACTGTGTTGTATTCAGGCTTAGTCTACTTGAGAATTTTACTGTTACTTGGCTTGACATGTGTGTCTCTCTATACTTCAGCTTGAAACAATCTCATCTGAGATCCAACCAGGGCGAGAAAAAACAGAACAAAACATTCAACCACCCCACAATTTATTTTATACACTGATATCACCTACCAACTGATGCACTGCACTTGTTCAAATCAAGCACAGGAATGAATATGCAGGAATCAGTGTCTTGGCAAAACCTCAACTATATAATTCAGAAGAGAAGGTACCCCACTGATCATCCTTAAATTTCTTAACCTGTGATTGAATTCCACTGCTTCACCAGGAAAGCACATACTGTAAATCTACTTAGACACAAGGGTTTCAAGTGGCCGATACAACACACCTTGCACAATCACTTGACCCAATACTGAAAGTGCAAAACTGATAACAGAAGGACATAACAAAGGACAAAAAAGGAGGCCAGCCCAATCCAGCATCAGCCCACAGCTGTGTGAAACCAATTCTAAAATTAAACCTCCTCCTAACAATAGCAAAATATCTACAGGCCAGCTGTGGGACTCATTTGCTAATGTTCGAATAAATGTTTTGATTATGTATATTTTTGTCCCTAGAGACCAAGATAAAGCTACAGAATCTAGGTGATCCTGCTCTGGCATGGGGGTTGGACTGGATGGTCTTTTGAGGTCCCTTCCAAGCCCTAACATTCTGTGTGGTTCTGTGA
This sequence comes from Zapornia atra, assembly GCA_013400835.1. Lineage (NCBI taxonomy): Eukaryota > Metazoa > Chordata > Aves > Gruiformes > Rallidae > Zapornia > Zapornia atra. The sequence goes on from VZTU01015812.1 coordinate 71,751, forward strand.
TTGAAAAAACAAACATACCCCTCCCCCAAAAAGCCACAACAAACCCCACCATCAAAACCCATACCAAACCCCACAAACTTCCAAGCAACCGTCACACAGAAGGTCCACCCACAGGACCGAGATGCTGCCAGCAGGATGCCTGGCAGGAGTGATGTACCCAGCAGCAGAGATGAGCCCCCTGAACAGGGAGATGAGCACCGTGCATGACAAACCTGCAGAGCTATTTTATGCAGAGCCTCTGCGTCATGTGCCAGACTTGGCCACGTTTGGGCATACCACCAAGAACTCAGTTGATGAAGAGAGCAACAACCTGAGCCAAACACCATTTAATTTGACGTTTTGTAACTAGCAATATTTTTACATGAATAATTTTAATAATGAATGCTGAGTAATTTAAGGATTAAATAAATTGAGTAAGCATGCAACACACCACTAATTAAACAGGGACACAGTATCTCAGCATTCTTTACTCTGAACACCTGGGCAAAATTGACAATAAGAGATGAACACAGATGAAAGACCTACAACACAGATGTACTTGAAGGGAAACTTCTGGCCAGAAGGAGCCCTGCTCAGTAGGGACAAGGATTTATTTAATCAAATGTAAAAGTATAACCTGCTCCTTGTTCTCAGTGTGTACACACAGGCCATTTCATTATTTTCTCGTTTTCTTCTAGAAAATGGAGTAGTCAGAAAAGTAGGTTTATGTAACCAGATACTAGAGCAGTCCAAATAATTAGTTAAGAGGAAATATTTTTTCAGATTACTTAAAACCAACCTGATCTTTCTTCCCCTCAAAGCAGCTGCATAAGAAGATTAACTTTTCACCTACTAAATTTCACAGTACACTTAACCAGAACCTTTATAGCTTACATTTTTGTAAAAAGAAATGTATAAATAACAACAACAAAGCCAAACAAACAAAAAAAACCCCAAACCATGCATGAAATGCAGCTGCCACAAAGTTTCAAAAAGTCCTGGTCATCTCACTAGGAAATACCTACATCAAGATTATGTAAACCAAGAGAAGCTTTGAAGCAGGAGTTGGCATCTGTCTAACAATTACTCAGCAATAAGACTAAGAAAAACTCTCAGAGGCTCTCCCTTCAATTAAGTGATAAAGAGTTGGGGGAAGGGTTCTACTGTTTTAAGGTAAGATACAGAATTACGTATTTTTCATTTGGTATTTCAGAGCCCCTAATCTTTTAAGTCACTTCATTGTTTTAAGATTTCCTAATTCAGAAAAACACAGGAAGAGAGGAAGGGGAAAAGACCTGCTATAGGGTACAAAACATAAAAATTTACTTTTATTTTACAAAGACAGGTATTATTAGGCAAAGGGAAGAAACAGAGAAATGAGTTTGCAGACATTTAGGTACTAGTGCTTCATCTTTCATGAAGTGCTCAAATTACAAACTCAAATAATAAGATGCCAAAAGGCTTCCAAATTTGAGCAAAGAAAAACATTTCTCATTAGAGACTTTCAATAACTGCAGTGCCTGTCAGCATTACTGATCTGATATGTTGGATCTGTTAACACGGCTTTTTAGAATAGATTTAGGTCCCACTTGGATTCTTGGAGACAGGCCTGGTAAGTTTTGGCCTTTTGCTAAGCTTCTCAGAAAAAAAAAAGAGACTATTTACATTAAATCTTTAATAGAATATAACCATTCTTCTAGCTTTTCCTACAGTTACGAAGTTTTATTTCAAAATTTAAAATCCTTTTTTCCTACTACACAGAAAGTCTGTCCATTCACCCTGCAGCTCTTCATATAAAACTGAGACCACAACAAACTCCAAAAGCAACAAGGAAAATATACAAGATGACAAAAGAGTGATTTAGAATCATTCTGTACTTAGAAAACACTTCAAAAACTGTAGCAGCTTTATAGGCTGAATAGCTCTGAATCAGAATTTATATAGACAAAGTGAGCCAAGCTCTTTGTCATGTGGTTTTCTCAGCAACAATAAACAGTGCTGCGTAACTAGCAGCATCAGGCACATCAGGAATTTGCACAGGGCTTGCATGGGACCAGTCTGCTGTCTGGCCCCTGTGACTGCTGGCTCCCCAGCTCCTGTCATGGGAGGAAAACAAGGAGCCCTCTTTCCCCTCAGAAAAGACACCTACGACCCTCCTCTGTGTGACCCTCACTGACCTACTGTTCTCACCTTATAGGTGTTTCCAACATGGCAATATTAATATTGCAAAGGGTTTTGAAACTTTGTGACAAGCCGGATGCACATAAAAGAAAGAGGGACACTACGGAAAAGTAAGAGGGTAAATTCAGAGTATACTCAAGCACGTGTCATAAACCTTTCTTGCAAGTTCACTTAAACACAGGAACACTAAATACAGATTACAGTCAGAAAGCAGGAACGGGGAAACTGGATTTAAAGAGCCATCGGCAGAGCCTGTAATTTAAGGGCTGACAAAACGCCGATTATCACGTTCAGCAAAAAAACCCCAACAAACCTCCATCTATAGTGAAGCAGAGCTCTAACTCCACTAACACAACTGAGAACAATCAAACAAATAAAGATCTACACGGCATTTTCCAGGCAGTTTACACGGGGCGAGCGGCACTCATACTTTCCCAAGTCTGTACTACGTAACTCTCGGGAATGATTACCCATCTGAAACAAGCAGTAACAACAAGGAGAAGCCCAGCTCAGTAGCTTGCCTCTGATGCCGGCGCAACGCCGGGGCCAGCTGCCTCCCTGAACGCGGCCCTCCCTCCCGCGGCACTCCGCCGGGCCCTTCGCCTCTCCGCCCCGGGGGGCCCCGCTGCCCCCGCCCCGGCGGAGGGGGCAGACCGGAGTGGAAGCGGGGAGTCCGCAGGCCGTGGCACCACGGCAGCGGACCCCTCTCGCCGGCGAGGGAGTGGGCTAGGCCGGCTCAGCCTCGCAGGGGGCGGCCCCCGGCCTCCGCCGCGGAAGCCGAGCGGGGGTGGCCGGGACCGATGGGGCAGGGCCGCTCACCTCTCTTTGGAGTACAGCTCCCGCTCAAGCCTCCGCTTGCGGATGAAAGCCATGGAGCCGCCCGGTCTAGGTGTCGCCGCCACAGCAGGCCAGGCCAGGCCGCGCTGCGCCGCGCCGCGCCTCAGGGAGGCGGGGAGAGCAGGCC